>OLKM01004519.1:0-21839 GCA_900291075.1 Melanogrammus aeglefinus | reverse complement strand
GCTCAGCTTGATCTTTTCTGGAAAGGTCGAAGAGTTTCAATTAACATTGGGGCCCATCCATTGAAAATAGACACAAGTTCCTGAGGTTCAGTTGGTCCATAACATTCTGAAAAAGGGCTGCATTTCATTATCAAAAATTAAGAGGAACTAGGTGAGCATACATATTGAACACACACACACACCACACACACACACACACACACACACACACACACACCACACACACAACACACACACCACACACACACACACACACACACACACACACACACACACACACACGAGATTCGGAACGGAACAGCTGTTCGCTTCCACAGGGAAAAACTAAGGAACTTCAACCTACTTAGGCTACTAATAACGGTAAAAAAGCTATTAAATCTTCAACAAAAATATGCAGATACTTGTCATAATCGGTTCCAGGGAGTATTAGGGATGTATTAATGTTATTTTTGGTGCGTGTTTTTTTCTAGGAACGAATGTATTCGATTAATCGCTCGAAAAACCAACGAGTATCCGAAGCCAAAAATGGCATTCGGGCCACCCCTAATGGTAATTAAACATTAAAACACCTGCCGGCTTATAGTCCAGGCGGTCCTTATATATGTACAATCATTCTAAATTTAGCTTGCTGCGGTTTATACTCCGGTGCGCCTACAGTGCGGAAAAATACGGTATTGCTTTGGACAAAAGCGTCTGCCAAGTACATAAACACATAAAACATTGTTAAGGAAAGTAGAGTAAAAAAGGGTTCATGCTTACTTTTGAGATGTGACAGCAGGTCTTGTTGCAGTGGAATGTCCCATAAACTGGGAGCCCAGATATCTGGACTGAACCTGTCCCGTCTTCCAGAAGCGTACTGCACAATCCAGCTGTTTGTTTTTCGTAGTCTCGTTGAGACTCTTCATCGAACATCAAGAACGAACGGCGATTGTTGACTTGGGACACCAGTTCCTCTTTTATATTAGGACAGCTAAACCAAAACTTGGCTATGTACGCCGCTTTTGTTCAGGACCACAAGTAAATGGGTAGCGATGTCGGAATCTGGGAACATGCATTTGAACAGCTCTGAAATACTGTTCATTTACCATTGTTAAGACTGGTTGTTTGGAGATGGTATTAAGATGTTCCAACAACACCTCTGCCTTCATAGTGGGGTGTGGACCCAAAAGATTGTGCGCAGATCCACCTCTAGTCGTCGTAACTGGAGGGGCTGCGTTGTATCATGCTAGCTTGCAGGACAGTTGCTGGTTATCTGCTTCTGCTTCTGATTCAGCACAACAGCTGGGCTGGCCAACGCTAGCAGAAAACACTCCGGCGATGAAGGAGTTTGATATTTCCCTTTATAGAAGGAAATGTGCTTGACGGACTTTGGCATGGGATTAAGCTTCAGCCCATCGCTTACCAAGCTGAATTAAATTTTTTTTGCATACGGTGCAAAAGCGCGAAAACATTTTGTCCACCGGTTTCAACCAGTGCAAAATGCCCCTGTTTATCTCGCCAGCGTCATTAAACTTGACCATTTCCCCATAAACCCCCAGCATAAAATGGGTCGCTAGATAACTAAACAAACGTTCAAAAAAAAATTGCGCACTTCTGCCTTGGCTTGTTGTTGGTGTACTTGTAGCAAAGTGACGTGTGGGAGCGGAACCATGGAATAATAAATGGAACCCGGCGGGGGAAAGGGGGGCGGTGATTCATTATTGTTTCCGGTGGTTTTGAACTTTGAGGAGAATGCGCTACGGAGAAGTTATACTGCCGATTTTTTAAGACCCAGATATCAAAATTCAAGACTTTTTCAAGTCTTTTTAAGGTATTAATTCCAAATTCATAAATTCAATGCTTTTAAGACTTTTTAAGACCCCGCGGGAACCCTGCAGGGCATTTAGCCCGGTGGCCCAAGTTCCGATGGAGCCCTTGGGCTCGCTACCATGAGGCTAACCGGTTAGCGCGAGGGGGCTCCGCGGGCGCCACGAGCTCTGTAACCGCGCGGCCCGAGGCGGCTCTACCGGGGCCCTTGGGCGCGAAACCGGCAGAGCTACCTCGCGCTAACCGGTTAGCCTCGCCGTAGCAGAGCTCGCACCGCCCGCGGCGCTGCCTCCGGGTAGCGGAGCTCGCGCAGCCATCGGAGCCGCCTCGCGCCAAGTGTTCAGCTACGCGGTAGCGGAGTTCGCGCCGAATTAGCTCGGCTAAGCTAAGCTAACCGCAAGGCTAAGCTAGCCGCTTAGCCTTGCGGTAAGCGCCGCAAGGCTTGGCGGCCAGCACGGCGAGACTAGCACCCGCGCGAAGTGCACCCATTTAAGTGTGAAGACACTTAAATGGGAACGTTACCCACCTGCACATTTTAAAAAGTACCATTCGCCAAAATATGTAAAATATATACTTCAGTTCACATGACAAAGACAGTACATCTCAATGTGCCCGCATGTGCTGTCTAAAACTGAAAACGAACCTACGGTATTAACTTACATGCTATAAATTACAGACTTTATGCTAGCAATCAGACACTTCGACGAAAAACAGTTTAAAATTTGATAAAACACTTATTATATTACTTATAATATTCGTAGTCCGGTAAATAAACTTTATCTTACATTGTTCTAAATAAATGTTATAATATTGAGCTAAAACATGGAATTTGAGAGTTTAACTTACCGCAATGAGAGGGAAAAATGGTGACTGCAAAAATCCAGAGCTGCATTTATTAACCGTCAATGGGGGCGTGGTCAAAGGCTAACGCTCTGAGTGTGAAACTGTAACTCCCAAAATCTACACCAACACTGACTCTGCAAGTGTTAGTTATTATTTGGTAAGTGTTAAAATAACTCTGAGTTGTGTTAATTTCATGTTACACTGGAATTTTAACACCGGCGAATTTGCTGTGTGGGTTTCAGACATCAGGATGAAAAATGTTTCTACCGACTGGTTTAGAGTTATGTCCAGGACAATCAAAGAAACGTTTATTTAGCTTGTATTGCAAGACGAGTAACCTTGGCACTGTCAACTTACGTCATATTGGGGCATTGACAATTTTAAACAGACTCTCCGTAATTTATTTAGCTCTTATTGCAAGACGAGTAACATTGAAGTTGCATCAGGTAATTCAGAGTTTAATAATTTGTACTTGATGTGAATAAAGCGAGCAAGAAATTAGGGTCAACACATTAGCTACAACATTGTGTAGAAAGGTTAAACAGGCTGACATTAAACGCTGGGTTGATGGCAGTATAAAAACACTTTACATTTCAACAACAGACACACAAACTGATATGTGGTGGGGGAAGGTCTCCAGGCACAATCAAACATTACTCATCAAAACCACAATCACATGTGGATATTTCGAAGTATAAAAACACTTTTACATTTCAACAAGACACACAAACTGATATGTGGTGGGGGAAGGTCTCCAGGCACAATCAAACACAGAAATTTCAATCAATATCCTACCACCCCTCAGCTAAAAGTTATCAAAAGTATTTTACAACACATAACCTGTTAAAACTTAGGCACCCTAACCCTGAAACCCCCAGACTACAAAAATAAAGACCTACACTCATTCACTGTGTGTGTGTGTGTGTGTGTGTGTGTGTGTGTGCGCTATTGTGTGTGTGTGTGTGTGTGTGCGTGCGCTATTGTGTGTGTGTGTGCGCTATTGTGTGTGCGTGCGCTATTGTGTGTTTGTGTGTGCGCGCGTTTGCGTGCGCTATTGTGTGTGCGCGCTATTGTGTGCGTGTGTGTGTGTGCGCGCTATTGTGTGCGTGTGTGTGTGTGTGCGCGCGTTTGCGTGCGCTATAGTGTGTGTGTGGTGTGGTGCGCGCGCTATTGTGTGTGTGTGTGTGTGTGTGCGCGCGTTTGCGTGCGCTATTGTGTGTGTGGCGGTTTCGTGAAGATATGTTATATTGGTGTGTGTGCTGGTGCGCGCGTTTGCGTGCGCTATTGTGTGTGTGCGCGCGTTTGCGTGCGCTATTGTGTGTGTGCGCGCGTTTGTGTGCGCTATTGTTGTGCGCGGTGCTAAGTGTGTGATTGATGCACATGGTAAGTGATCAGTCATGGGACAGTGAGTCAAAAAATTAATGAGATCCTTCGGTACAACGTGCTTCAGTTCCTGAAGATGTTTGAACTTCGCCGCTTTGATTTTTGGACGGGATGGATGGAGTAGGACCACAGTGAGGCAATGGTTTAGCCTCTACGCGGATAGGGCTGGGCGATATGGCTGAAAGACTGTAGCTCAGAATACTAAATGCGCTTCTACATCGTCCTGGTCGCGCGTATAGTGTACTCGCTTAACTAATATGCCTCTATTGTATGTATGACTCAGTTACTAAGTAATGAGTGTGGCTATGCGTAAGAGTGATCGTCAGTCATGTAGTACAAAATAATGATATTCTCGCAGTCGTCACTTCGTGAAGATGAATATACTAGGAGACGTTGTTTTGCGTGATCCGCTCTCACCATGCTGATTGGTGATCTCGCTGTGAATTGGGATGGGAGGTGGCGGGTGGACATCAGCATATCTGCATAGCTATGTTTTTCACAGCGAGTTGAGACTAGCAAATAGTAAGTCACGCTATGGGTAGGCAAGAACTATATCAGCTATATAGGTGTTTTCAAATCGGTCTGTTAGTCAGAACTAAATGATAGCTTGTCTGTATGTTAATATAATGACCAGTGTTTAGATAAAAACTAAGATATGTAATATCAATTGTAAATAAGCAATAAGGATTATTAGACCTGTTAGTCCCGCTGTCAGTCACTTGTTACTGCTTGGAGAATTCAGTCCGTATATATCGAAACATAAACGATCACAGAGAACCAATCCGCGCAAGGCAGCTACTGTGTCTGCAATGAAGCAGTGAAGACAGAGAGAGTTAACTTCAATTGGTGACTAAACGTATATATGTAACTGATCACATACGTGGCGACTTATCTTACAGGAGCATATCTGGAGCAGTCGCGCAATAGCATATCTATATACGATACTCGTGACCAGGAATGTGCGCAGGATTGCACTGAAATCACACATCTTCTCAAGGAGTACTGAAGTGCATTCATATGCTTAGCTCAGTACGTGTGGTATGCACGTGCCTGTATTGGTCTTGTCATAACGTCGTTGATCGCTTCGAGTCACAAGCTCACTGGATCGGTGTAGCCGAGTACTCTCAAATGGCTGTCTGCTTGCTGCTTTGCGGCGAAGTGGCATTGTAGCAGATTGTGTTGGCCGTTTTTTGATACGGCTGTGCTCCAAAGGGTGAGAGCGGCTAAGGTGGTAAAATAAGTTTTGTTGTATTCCCAGTCTTGGTGGGGGACTACGGTCTTGCATAAATTTACAGACCAACAATTAGTTCTGATCTACGTGTGACTGACTTGATAAACCCAAGAACTGCCATAGCCTACTGGTGAGCTGACATTTCCATTTTTTATCGACAATTTCTCTACGCGCATGCTGCGGTACTCTCATCATTTCACAACATCTCACAGCACGCTGTTTCTGTGAACACGAGACAACGAGATGGGCGACAACCAAACGCAGGATACTGTTATATGATGGCTAAATTAGCGTGTGTCACTCCATACCGTATGTGCCTAGAGGTACCAGAGGACGAGTGCCTTGTTTGTGCAACCCAACTTTTGGTTCGCACCGGAGCTAGAAGTAGACTTTTTGTCCCGGTTTCATTAATTCAGATTCAGACTTTATTGTCATTGTGCAAACTTGTACAACGAAATTGGGGATTGAGACAATTCTTACAACGAGGATTAAAAATAATATCGAAACGTTTCTATCGAACATATTTTCTATTGATATTGATTACGTGTCTATCGCGATACAAATCGTTATCGTTTTATCGCCCAGCCCTAGATGGGACGGAGTAGGGCTGCCAGGGATCGGAGTGGAGCAACTTGTACTCCATGCTGCCATCATTGTTGTATCTAGAACAGATTAAAAAAGGGGTATTGGGGAGCAAAGGGTTAGGACGAAATCAGAAGGCAGTTTAAATGTATAAATCAAAACAATTCAGGTTGATATGGCTATTGTTAATGGTCATTTATTAATGGAAAAAACAACTATAAAAAAAACCTGATTGCCCGGAGGTCATGCACGGTCGGATCTCCTACTTTGCTGCCTGGTCGGAGAGACTTGCAGATGGTGACCTTGCTGAAGTCATGGAAAAAGGTGTGGTCAACGTATTGCACGTCATAAGGGAAGGGGCAGGAACGAGCTCCGCGGATGACCGCTACATACTCTGCGGGGACATGGACATCCCGATTCCGCATCTTCCTCTCGATTACACTGTGCACTGAATCACACTCCATTTGGGTGTGGCCTCTTTCCAGGTACTTCTGAGTAACTGTTTTTTTCATCTCCGTTGCAAACTTCAGCAGTGCATTGCTGAGCATGATGTTTCTGTTTTGGTAGCCACATCCATCACTCCAGAGGACAAACTCGCTGTACGATGCTTGGGATTTGAGAAAGTGTACAATACACGAGACAAATTCACTGGCAGAGAGCCCCGCTTCACCCTCATGCCACAGGTAATTTTTTGCTGAATGTGATGCCATGTTGTAGATGGTGAAGTTGTGGACGCCAAGCTTCATCTTGTAGTACAGGGCAGACGCTTGAAGTTTTGGGCACAGGAGAAGGCTCTGCGGATCCATGCACGCAACTAAGCAGGTGTTGGTAGCCAGTTGTTTGTCATTTTCCTTTTCTTTGGCATCATCTTTTTTCTTTCGGTGTTTCTCCCACACAGCAGCCTCGATGTTCCCGGCTTTGAATGCACAGCAGGTGTCGCATTGATCTTTTTTCGGATGGAATAAGGAAAGATTCAGTTGGTTGAACGCTACTGTGAAAACCTGTCGTGATGGTGCTCTGATGCTGTTGTCTGAACATGCCTGCTGGTACAAGGAATGCAGATGAGAAATGGATTTGAAGTAAGGCTCCAAATATAGCTTGGACGAGGAGGACCTACAATAATGCGACGGCACTTTTGGAAGTTTTGAAAGAAATGTGTTTACAAAGTTATGCTCCTCAGTAGTCACCCTCACCCTCTCAGTCTTCTTGGTACTATCTCCCCTTCTTCCTACCCACTTAAGGAATGTCCACTGCCTGATCCCAAGTGTAGACAAGAACATCCGCTGACAGACCCTCATTCTTTTCCCATCTACACATAAAAAACAGAACAGAGAAGCAGACCTCCGAGATGTGACCGCTTCTGTTCGGCGCCGCTTAACACCGCTCACTTCCACCATTGTTTTCACGTACATCCTCCTCTCTTTCCAGTCCAATTTCTCCCAAAAGTACTTGAACATTTCTTTCCTCCGCCCTTCGTCAATTTCGCAGCATTGGATTTGTTTTGATTTCTGGCAGGACGCACTCTGGCACCTCTCCCCCATTTTTTTTGCTTCTTTGTTTATGCTTCCGTTTCCTCTCCTTCCACGGTATGATTGACCCTTTTTTTTTTAACATTTGCTTTCCAACGTGAAGGGTTGGCTCTCTTCTTTCGCCGAACAGCATCGTCATCTGATTAACCCATTTAGGCCTATAAACGCCTGCTAAAAAGGCCTTTTTTTGCCTATTCACTTTTCTGGAAACAACCCACTAAAACCTGAGGGTTTTCAGAAAAATGAGACAAAATTTCCCACGCCTACTAAAGCCTTAGTATCTCAGGCTCTATAGCAGATAGAAACATAAAATAAAAAACATTTAAGAGCTTACCTCTTTGGCTTCCATCTAAACTGTCTGCTTTGATATAATCTTCAACAGCATTTTTTTGAAAAAATCAATAAACAAAAAACATCAAGTACATTTTGAAAAATCGATACAGATTTCCTTTTATTGTATTATATTATTCATTCATTCATTCATTTTCATTATTTATATTAATCATATTTCATTAATTCATTAAAACAGTAATTTAATTTTTTCACTTCTTCTCACTTCTTTTTCACTTCACTTCTTGATGGAACAAACAAACAAACCCCAAAACAAACAGGTTTTTTAACGTAAACATGTTATGGACAGATCACAGATCATCAAGTGCGGCGGACATGTTTGCCAAAGCACTCAATGTGCAGGGGCACATTACACTGCCTGCATCCATAGACTGTGGCACCAGGACGGGCCTCAGTGGCCATTCTTCGACCTGTGAGCATTCCCTACAGATCTCTTCTTTTCTCGTAGATTTTCTCACAGTCGTGCTGTGCTGAGGCTGATGAGCGCTGCACAGGTGCTGTGGCACACTGAGGAGCACTCCTTGCTGTCACAGGGGTGACAAGCTCCTGTGCAAGGTCCTCCAGCCAATCTTTGAAGCCACTACAGTTAGCTCAGCACTGCACTGCACTTGATGATGTAAGAGTTGTAGCAGCCTGACCATCAGGAAATTAAAAAAAAAGCCTCGCCACCATTTCTTGATCGATTGCTAGATTTGATAGTAGCCCACCATCTGGTCCAACAGATCGACCCCCTTCATGTTCCTCTGATAGTCGGCGAGGCATGCTGGCACTGTGACTTCAGTCTGGATGGTTCCTCCATGTCTTCTTTTGACTGTCCCTGTTGCCGTTGGAGCATGGAAGTTTGACAGGACCAGGACGGTCTTCGTGTCCTGCCAGGCACAGAAGGTCAGCTCATCCTTCTGGGATACCGTGTACTTATGCTTGGCCATGGCAGCCAGCTTTTTGGGGATTCCTTTCCTGTTGGACCGAATGGTCCCACAGGCATCCAGGCCATGATCTTTTAACTCTTCAAAGAGAGGGACCCCAGAATAAAAATTGTCCATATAAATGGAGAGATGGGACCCAAAGTATGGTCCGGCCAGATCCATAACAACATGGTGCGCAAGGCCCTTCTCACTCACCCCCCCTTACGTCCAGTGTAGACCTGGAAGTTCGACACATACCCGGTGGAGCTCTCAGCCATGACCCACACCTTGATGCCCCACTTAGTAGGTTTGAGAGGGAGATATTGCCGGAAAGAGAGTCTCCCCTTGAATTTTACCATACTCTCATCCACACTCACAAAGCCATTGACTTCATATAGTTCCTGGAAACGATCTTTCAGGTAGTCAAGGAACCATCTGACTTTCCAGAGCTTGTCTGAGCGGTCCACATCATGGGCCTTGTTGTCTTGCAAGTGGAGATACCTGAAAATGTACATAGCCAGTTAGACAGTGAATAATATTGTTTTATTGTTTGACATTGAACTAATGTTGTTGTTATTGTCATGAGCTTTCATTGTCATGTATTTTTTAAATTATACATTATCAATCATCTTTTCTATTTATTGAGTTATCAATAATCACCTACTTATTATCTATCATCAGACATGAATTATTATCGTCATTATAATCTATCATTGTCATCTGTATTGTTTTCATGTATCATATTATTATCCATAATCATCCATTATTATCAGTGACTTGTGACATGACGTATTGTAATTAGTATCAGGATCAAATCATAATCATCAGACATGAATTATTATCGTAAGAATAATCTATAATTGTCATTTGTATTGTTTTTATGTATCATTATTATCCAAATCATCCATTATTATCAGTGACTTGTGACATAATGTATTGTAATTAGTATCAGGATCAAATCATTATCTTTGTTGTAATCATGTCATATGTATCATCATGTCATAAATATTTCCAATATTCTTATTAGCTTACCTCCAGATGATGGCAAACCTGTCCCTTGACATGGCTTGGGGAATGGATGTTCTGAATAGCCACTTCTTTTGACGCCAAAAGTCTCTTCGTGATGGCAGTTCAAGTATCCCCATGGCCAGACACAGTCCCACGAACGTCTTCATTTCATGGATTGTGACGGGATCCCACTTGCTGTTCGAAGGCGTTGCACTCCGCGTTTGCTCAGCATAGAGGTTGGTTTGCGTTATAAGACGCATCCACATTTCTTCCGTGAAGATATTGGAGAATACTTGCACCGGTGTTTATACATCTGGCATTGGCAGCTCGATCTTTATGCCAGGTTGGCGATTGAATGGAATCTTTTCCCGCGAGTGAAAGTTGCCACTCTTCCACTCGTTCGCGAAGCCTTCAAACTCGCTCAAATCCTCTTCTTCCCCAAACATCGCTTGAATCCATTGCTCTCTTACCACGCGATCAGATGGTAAAATATTTTCTTCCAAGTTATCTAATTCATCTAAGTTATCTTCGTTCGCGAAGCCTTCAAACTCGCTCAAATCCTCTTCTTCCCCAAACATCGCTTGAATCCATTGCTCTCTTACCACGCGATCAGATGGTAAAATATTTTCTTCCAAGTTATCTAATTCATCTAAGTTATCTAATTCAGTGTCTTCGATGTCACTACCTTCACTCGAATCTGCCATGTTCGATGCCATATTCGATCGCTTCGGCGATTTAAAGTTTAAATGTCCCACTGAATAAAACATGATCCACGTGTATTTCGACCAATAGAATGCTTTGCTATTAATTTAAAAAAAATCCCAAGCATCTCGTTCGCTCACCCCAAGAATATATCAACCAATCACAGTGAGTATAACTGGTCATGTGCCTTGAAAAAGACCGCATTGCTGAAAATGACACAGACGCGTTTCCCGGTCTCAATGGTAACTACGCATAGATGCATGTTCCGGTCTTAAAGGTAAATACACACGTATGCGTGATCCGGTCTGAATGGGTTAATAGAAAAATGATTAAAAATATAGATGAACAAAATCATCTTCTAGGGTTGCTTAGTATGTTGGTAACAGATCAGATACAGTGTGTGTGTGTGTGTGTGTGTGTGTGTGTGTGTGTGTGTGTGTGTGTGTGTGTGTGTGTGTGTGTGTGTGTGTGTGTGTGTGTGTGTGTGTGTGTGTGTGTGTGTGTGTGTGTGCATGTTGTCATGTAGTTAGGTTTAGCTGTGTTTGCAAATTACTGAGAAGTGTAAAAATGACCAAGTTTAATGTGCAGCTTATCTAATTTGAGCAATGTACATACCAGCAGATGTCCCTGGGTTACAGTCATCATTTTCACTTTGTTCGTCTAAAAATGACAAGAGTGGATAACTGTTTAAGTTTAGCATTGTGGTTTGTGGGCATGTCATAAATGAATAAATAAATAAAGATAAATAACTTGCCTGTATTCTCTCCGTCTGGAATGTAATCATCAAGCGAGTCTAAGTGAAGAAGAAGACATATGAACAGATCCAGTGGAATAAATACACTGTTCACGTTGTTCACTGCATTAATTTTGACTGGTAATCAAGTTATCACAGGCAGAGAATAGCAGAATTAGGTTTGTAGTTACTAATGACATGAGAAAACCCAAAACCAATTAAATGTTGACTAAAGTATAGTCCATCAGAAGAATAGAATGCTTACCTTCACTGGAAGCTATGTCTGAGTCCTTGGAGGAAATTGATGGCGAATCTAAAAATAAGAAAAACAAAATGCTTAATGTACTGAATACAATATAAAGTTTGAATGATTCAAAACAAGCTTGTATCAGTAGCATGGGCAAACAGTCATACAGTTACAGCTAAGAATGACAGAGGCTAACCATTAGAATAACAATTAACAGTGTTCACTTTCCTGACTGACTTTCTCAATTCTAGTTTCCTGCAAACTACAAACCTTCTTCATCCCTGACGCTTTCCTTAAGTGCCCGATCATACCTCACGTTCACAAGCTCGCACATCTCTTTTAAAGAAAATGACATCCTGAGGGGAGGGAGAAATGCACATAAGAAAGTATATATCGCACCATGTCCCAACATAACATCACATAACCTTGCGTCATTTCGGGAAATCTGTACATTAACATCTCCACATGCCTCGCCAGACTGTATTTGGTAACATGTTTTGGTCATTACCTCTAATTTCTACCCATAGCTTGTTAAGTTTGCACAACAGTATGCAAAATGGATTCACACCACTGTTACAGCTAGTCTAAATTCGTAGGCAAACACTACCTGTCGCCACCTCTCGCCCCCCATTCTCCGATCAGCACTGATATCCCATTTAAGTTCAGCTGACGGAAAGTAAATTGACATACAGACATTTCAGTTGACGGAAATCTGTCACAGTAACGAAAAACTTTAATCCATGAATATTACACAAAGGAATTTGATAAGTTTGAGTAAGGACTAAATCTAAATGAGACCGATGTTATTTTCACCAGGCCTTAGCAAGCAAGATAGTTAACGTTAGCTCGCTATCTGTGGTGAAAGCTGGCGTTTTGGAGACGCGACTTTTGTGACGATTCAAACCCTAGACATAGGCAACAATCATGTCAACATCGATAGATAACAGTTGTAAATATATTTCAGCAAGGATAAGCAAGAACATAGTTGACAAAAATGACACTTTACCTCAGTGTTGGTTTCCACCACGTCGCTTGGCTGCTCGCTTCAGCTTGGCCGCGTCATTTGAAACGGGGAGAACTCGGGGAGGAGGGACTTACGTGGCATTAGGGACAGCTTTGTCATCCAATGGATTTACGCGAAAAACTCGTGACGTGTTTTCACAATCTTTCATTGGTCATGTAGACACTTGACGTGTACAGTATAAGGACATGAACTTGGAGATTCTATTGGTCGAAAAAACTCAAAATGAAAAAAAAAGGAGATACGTGGTCTGTATCGGACAGCGACGATATACAACCTTTGATAATATCAGAGCATTTATCACCACAACCTTCCCCTTCAATTTCAATCTCCTTGGCCTCCACGCATTTAATGTGTTTTTCACTTTGTTTATAACCCCGTTCCATGTCTCATCTCTAGCCTCCTTTTCTTTCACTCCAATATGTATCCCCAATATTTTTATATAATCATTTGCAATTCTAAAAGGCATACTACAACCAATCTGGTTTACATTTCCAGCGTACATTATTTCAGTTTTATCTATTTTTACCTTAGCCCCTGACCGGGCTTGACGCTTAGCATTTTTCCAAGTAGCACTTGTGCTACTATGCTGAAAAATTTAGTAGCACACAACATTTTTTAGTAGCACAATGAAAAGTTACTAAATAATGTGTTTTTCTTTAATAAAGTGATGAGGTCAACGAGGAGGCATTTTTAAGCAAACCATTTGAATTCATAGCTTTTTAAGTTTTAGTTATATTCTCTAAAGAGTGCAGAGAGAATAATACTGTAACAATTCATGTGTTGTCAGTTATTTATTGGTGCAAATGTGCATAGTGCAACTGAGACAGTATCAAAGCAGCAAGTAAAATTCTCAAAAAGTGCAGAGAATAATACTGTAACAAGTACTGACAACAGACTTAAGCTTATTTGGCCTGTGTTATAACAGAACATTTATACAACGGGCAGGGTTCACAGAATGTGCTTGAATTTTAAAGGGGAGGGGAGGGGGTCAATGTCCTTGAATTGAATGAAATTAACCAATTAGTAAAAACCCAAGTAGTTCTAAATGAAAAGTCTGCTCAGTCTCTTAAAACACAAAGGATATCGTCCCAGCGGCTTTTATAATCCGGTCGTGGCCCGTTTGGAGGTCAGCCAGTGGTCCACTGCAGGAGTTGGATCGAATTCCTCGACCAAAGACCCCTCCAAGCTGATCCTCAAGTCTTCAGTTGTTGAGACTGCAAGGCTGCTTCTTGTGGAATTTTTGATTCGGTTTTGGGCTGAAAAACCTCTCTCACTGTGCAGCCGAGATCGGCAGCACCAGCATGATCTTTACCAACTCCAGTATGTTCTAAGGGAGAAGATAACATTTTAAATTCTTTTCAACTCACCTTAAATTCAAAACCAATATGCAACTATACAATGCTTAAATTGAGATTTTGTAATGTTGAAAGCTCTGTTTTTTAAAATCATCTTCTAAAAGTCCTCTAATATGCCAGAGTGCAATGAAAAGCCCATTTTTAAATGAGAAGCATAATGTCTAAGAATGAATATGTCTGGACTATCTGGCCTTACTTTGTATTCTTGCTTGTAGGGGTCCTTCGTTAGCAGCATCTGCCACAAGCCAGTGTAGGTTTTGTCCCGGAAGTTCTGGTTTACCAGGACGTTGAGCTGTCGCCATTCATCTTGGACTGCAGCTGTATTGCACTGTGCACTGAAGGATAGAACAGAGCAATTGAGTTTGCACATATGCAACAAGTATTTCAAATAACGATAGTGTCTTATCAAATACATTCTTACCCTCTTAGAGGCTTCTCAAAATGCCTGAGCAGCTCTTCCACGCTGTCATCCCCGAATGTAAGAAGGTTGGCTTCAGGTTGGCTTCAGGCCATGTGTCAGGGTTTAGGACTCTGAAGCAGTCCAGTGTTGTATGGATGGCATCATCCTTCACCAAACCACCAAACCTGGCTTTGATAGCATCCACACTGATGTTTATGGCAGCTTCCACGTGACACTTGAACTGTGGATGTGTGAGGCTGATGACATCCCCCTTCAGTGTCATTCCCTTCAAAAGACATGTAGATAGACAGACACAGGCAAACACTTGAATCATGGCTGTGGTGTTATTGTTATATGCACTCCCCTAATGCTCAAACCCTTCTTCTATATATCCAATACACTGGTTCTGAACAACACACTGACTTATGCTAAACACACCTGAAATCTCATCTTTTCTCCCTGCTGCTGAGCAAAGGCAGTCTGGATCTTCTCAAGCAAGCCACCTGGCTTTGGCTTTGTCTTGAGTGCCTCCAGACTGGTTACAGTCATTTTCAAAACTGTGGTGGCTTGGGGGAGGATCAAATCATTCCTCTGTAGTGTGAGGCTGAGGGTGGCTAGCTCCTCAAACAGGTCACAAAGAAAGTGGGGAAAATACACAGAAAAGTGTAGTTTCCATTTCCCTCTATCTGTTGTGTAGTAAAGGAGTAACACAATATAAATTTAGTTCAAAATATACACATTGGCCATCTGTTATTGATTATGAAAGTTAAGTTTGACATTTGCACCTCTTCAAAACCACTTAAACTTAACTTCAAGTTAATTTGTGTACCAGTTCAGTTGTGGCTAACAATCATCACCAGAAAACTAACTAACTAACTTTTTAGCCCGCCCTTGAACTTCAGCAGAATTGGACTGTGAGGCTGACACTTGCTCCATATGTTGAAGAACCACAGAGTATTGATCATGGTCACTAGCGAGGTCCTTTCCCGGTCCATGTCGCAGGAACACCTTCAAAGCTCGGTGTATGTGTGGGATCCAAAGGGTTCCCTTGACACCGCTGGGACTGCACATGTTCACTCCAAGTAGTTCTCCAAGAGCATAGAGCTCTCGTTTTAACTTGCCACTCATGTGGTAGGTCTTCCAAATAAGATGAAGGAGATCATACACTATTGCCACCTTAGCTTCCTTCTTCTGTAGGTTGAGGATGGCCAATTCCAATCTGTGCAAGAAGCAGACAACATTGATTGCACAGTTAATAATCCTACAGAATACATAATCTCTCTCTCTCTCTACTCACTCACATACTGTGTGTGTTGAGACAGACACACACAGAAACGATGTTTTTTTTTTTTTACTACTTTGGTGAGAGAAGCATTCTAACTAATGCTAATAATAAAATCTAAAGACTTCAGCTATCCAGCTCAGCTTGTGGTCCATAACTCCATTCAGTTCTGTACTGCCATTTATTCCATTCAGTTATATATTATTTCTATTCAGTTAACTGTGTGCAGGAATGCTACATTTAAATGTAACTATTAACTTGTGATTACAAACCTGTGTGGCATACAGTGGATTGGAATGACGTGGCTCCCTGCCTCATCTTGCAGGTGGGCAATCACACAATTACGGATGCCCAGGTTAACGCTGGCCCCATCAGCACCGAAAGAGACACATTTCTTCATCCATTCATTCTCTGGGCAGTTTACTGCATCAAAGGCAGCCTTAGTAGCCTTCAAGACTCCTGGAAAAACCATAATTAAAAAAGAAAGAAAAAATTATTTGAATAAAAATATCATGTTTACAACTTTACAATTTTACACTAAATTGATAAAATAATTAGTGCTAAAAAGAGAAAAAACGTTCTTACCAAGGGCATGTGAATGTTCCAGTGTCTGTTGGCCAACCAGAATGTTAGTTGGCTTGCCGTCCTCCAGTAGCTGCACGTAGACGATTTCACATTCAATGTTTGAGATATCACTGTCCCCATCAATCAGAACTGCCAGGTACGGTGCTGCTCTCAGCTTCACTGCAAGGATTTCTTTCATCGTTTCTGCTATTTGTCCTATCATTTCTGCACATATTTTGTCATTATCGTATGTTGGATTGATGTCCACTGCGTTTTTCTTGTGTAGGACCATCAGTGGATGAAACTTCACAAAGGGCAGCTCTTCTTTAGCAATATGATATGCGATATTAAATTTAATCTTGAGCTGTCTTCTTTTATCCTCTTCAGAGAGCATGGCCTGTCTCCTCACAGCCGCCTGCAAGGGTTTTTGTTGTGCCGCTATGAATGCATCTCTGCACGCGTTATGCCTATATGATTTACTGTGTTTCACTAAATTATCTTGTTTGAAGCTCGCATTGCCTGTGACAAAAACCGACTTTCCGGCTACTTTATTCTGCGATTTGCAGTATTTACAATGCATTAACTCGTTTTCGTAAAGCAGCCACGGGAATGTTTTCTGCCAGTCAGCATTAAACCTGTACTTTTTACGGTTGGGAGCGTTATCACCTGCGGCTGCTCCTGTTTCTTCAGTCACTCACGTTAGCTCCTTCTTCCTCGTCAGCTCCTTGTTCCTCGTCCTCGTCCACCATTTCGGCCTCGGTGCCTGTGTCCATTGTGTCCACAGCTTCTGGCTCTGTCGTCTTTTTAAAATATTCGCTAATGCGCTTCATTGTTCCTACGTTTTGTTTTCGTTTGTTTAGCTGGTTTGGCTTCGCATTTGCCTTTGCTTTACCTGCCTTCCGCTGCACGTCGGCAAGCACGCTCACTACGTGGTCACGTTTTTTCAAGTGCACAACCGGTCACAACCTCCAAATGTCAGCAACACATCATAAAACATTTATTGAACGGTAAAATTTGGTAGTCGCACACGTGCTATTAATTGCATTTCACAATTCGCACTTAACCATTTTTTACTCGTATTTGCACGAGGAGCTCGCACTGTCGAGCCCGTATATTTCTATTTCTTCAATTATCCTTTTCACGCCATTCATATTTTCCACTGTACTTCTGGTATCATCAGCATATTGCTGAATTATGCTTTCTCCCCCATTTGGCAATTGGATCCCCTCAATTTCTTTATCATTTATCATTTCAGCCAGACTTTCTGCAGTTAAGCTGTATAATACTGCAGATGGTGGACACCCTTGCCTTACAGATCTCTCAAGCGGAAAAGGATCTGTTATAGCTCCATTTATTTTAACGCTGCTTGTTGCATTCCTATATAACAATTTTATCCAATTTATCATTCTCTCTCCGAACCCAAACTTCTCCAATGGAAGGTGTGCTCAACCCTATCAAAGGCTTTATTCAAGTCTACACTTAAGATAATTCCCCCGGCCTTGCCCATGTACTCTACCGTGTCCCTTATTGTGCTAATGATGTCTGATATGTCCCTCCCTGGTATCCCGTACGCCTGTGTTGATGATATGACTGTTGGTGTGGCCGTTTTTATTCTGTTTGCTAATACCTTTTGCCAAAATTTTGTAATCTGTATTAAGTAAGCTTAGTGGTCTGTAGTTCTCTAGTTTTCTTCTGCTTCCCTTGTTTTTATATAGTACCGTTATTAATCCTGTTGCAAGTGACTCTGGTATCTCCTGTTCCTTTTCCATCTCTGCATAAATCATATTTAATATAGGGAACAGAATTTCTATAAACGTTTTGTAAAGCTCACTCGTAAGGCCATCTGTCCTCGGACTTTTATTGTTTTTTAAAAACATTATTGCTTCTCTTATTTCTATATCTTTTATATTATCCTCACGCATACATTTCTCGTCTTTTGTGATTGTTTTATTAATATTACCTAATACTATATCTTCCTTATTTGTATTACCTTTTTTGAAAAGATCAATATCAATATCTACAAAATCATTTATTGTCTCTCCATCTTCATTTTCCAACTCTTCGATATATGCCCTTTCTTGTTTTCTTTTTTCCAATCCCAAAAAATAACCTGTGCATTTCTCTCCCCTCATTGCATATTTCGTCCTACTCCTTGTTATTGCCCCCTTACATTGATTCTAGTTTCGATTTTACCTTATTTCTCTATACTATGATTTGGATCCTTGTCCACTCTCTCAGCCTCTTCTGCCGGTGCATCCGTCAAGCCTTTTACTTTCTCTCTTTCTTTAAAATTCTGGATCTTAGCATATCGAATGCTTATTGTTAGGGATGCAAATTATCGAGTAATTCATTAATCGATAGTTGTTTCATCTTATCGATCGATGATCGATTAATTGATAAGCGGCAATTTTTCTGAGAATCTGAATTTCCCTCTGAATCGGTTCTATCTACTGTATCGTAAAATGCTATCTTCCTTATGATAAAAAAAAAAATGCAAATCATATTCCTTCATCAAAGATTAATTCTGGGCTCACTTGAGGGCAGGGAATAACATTTTGGTAGAATATCAAACATATTCTGAATAGAAAATATTACACTCATCTCTTGTGCGACATTGGAAACATTAATAGCAGCAGCATAAAAAAAATACATTCCTGAATAGAAGAATACAATACTATGTAGGCTACTTTAACATGAAAATAAATTAGTGCACTGTCTCTTAGCAGCATAATAAAATAAATTCAGAAAAGTAAATAAAGTGTCAAAATGTGGACTATTAGCAGCATTTTATAATCCCCTTAAACTGGGAATGTGTGACAATATCACAATAACATTAGACTGGATTGTCGTCGTAGCTCTAGTTTTAACTCTTAAAATTATAGGCTGGCCTGATGAGAGATGTCGGTCTGTCGTTCGTAAAACCAAACACAAAGACATCCCTATGTGCACCTCATCCAACTTAAATTTGGCTCCAAACTGCACTCCGTCTTGGCCCCTCTTCATCCTATCAGGTGTACCGCTGTTATCGTCAGAGCCCTGCTTCGCTTGTTTTCCCGCGTTTGCGTCAAGTACGTCTGGCGTCAAGCGCGCCCTCACGCGGACTGGCGGGGAATTACGGGTTCAAAACGCAATTAATTGCAATTAATTTATTTTAAGAGTAATTTCTTATGGACAATTAATCAATAATTGATTAATTGTTTGCATCCCTACTTATTGTTCTTATCTTTTTGCCTTAGTTTTTCCCACCATGATCCCTTATTTCTGCACACTTCCATGTTATTTTTTCTTGTTCTACACGGGCCATTATTTTGTTTCTGTACCTCTCTTCCTCAAGCAGACTGCTGTTGAGGCACCATACTCCTCCTCCCCTTCTTTCCACCCCACTACCAACCTCGACCAACAGAATGGCATGGTCAATAAACGATGTGAAGTTATACTTCATTTTTTTTTAGACATATTTTAACAGTGCTCCGTTTTGCAACACATAGATCAATTCTACTCTGCTTTAATTCCCCCATTACTATTTGTCTCCTTGAGTACCGTATTGACCCGAATATAAGACGACCCTGAATATAAGACGACCCCTCTTTTTCAAGACCAATATTTGGAAAAATACTTCTTATTTGGACAAAATTTGATTTGCATAAAAAAATCATTGTGTTTGCCTGTTACATTTCAAACATCGTTGGTGTTTATGCTGGGGTGGGGGGAGGGGCAAATCTTCTATAACTCCGCAAAATAGGCCAACAGCGAAACGCACTTTAAACGGTTCTTCTATGCCATGAGTATTATAACAGTTGCAATTAAACGGAGCATTAAGCCTACTGGCTTTAACTTGTGTAATAACGGCGCACATTTTCTTGACAAACAGTGTCAGAACAGTCTGCAAAATGTGAGAACAATAACATCTAAAATACACCACAAGAACAGTTTTTTTGTTTTTTCATTCATTCAGCTCGCATCCTCCGCATCACTGGGTTCCTCCTCCTCACTCCGCACTTTTCGTTGCTGTCGCTCGCTGCCCGCTGCCGCCGGGCTTCTTCCCTCACATCAAATCATTCCTCGCTTCCATCCATCAGATTTTGAGATGCAACATTTCTTGAACCCGTTGATGATTGCTCTCAGAGGACACATCTGCCCAGCTTGCAGGATCCATTCACAGAGAAGACGGGGCAGAAGGTTTTCTGAATTTTTTCCAGTACGTGGTCAGGAGCATGGTTACCAGCCAGGAGCCATGCTGTGGTGTAGTTTCTTCCGCAGGATTGTTTTTGAAATGGCTCCTTAACGACACAATCCCAGTACCTGTAACAATTTTTTTTATAAACTTATATGAGGCCTACATAGCTTGCTTGTTGTTATGGTAGACATCTATTTACATAAATTCTACTGTATCTTTTTCAATCTCCCAATAAAATGACTCAAACTACACTGACCTGCAGCTGACTTGTCATTCCACCTGGGATGATCACCAAGTCACCATTCAGCTCCTTTAACTTATTTTCTGACCCTCCTCTGTCAGATGTCCATGGGAAAGCATCTAGCAACCAGCATGTTTCGCCTCCGTCTAAGTCCCCCGGGACGTCTGGCGCCACACAACCTTTCAGCCAGTCCCACCACAAGCCTGGACTCTCATCCACCCCTTCTTTTTGTGCGGCACAATTATGGCAGCGCCGGGCATAGGATCTTTGGTTGACGTCCTTTCCGTTTTTAAAATCACATTGAGGGGGTGGGAGTTTCGTCCTCATCAAGCGAGGCTAGGTTAACATAACCGGTATAACGCGGCTCTTCTCATTCCTGTGGACTTTACACATTCACAGACTTTGGTCCCTCTTTTTGTGTGAACGGTGACAGATGTAAAAAAAAATGCTGAGCTAGGCTTGTCCTGCGTCTGAGGGACAGGCCATTACGTCGCATCATTCTGTGGCACCAGCCCATGCTGGCTTTGAATTCGGCGCAGGGAATGTTAAGCTCTGTGGCTACTTCAAGTGCTTTTTGCTGTATCACTGCCCTCGTGATGGGCATCCCTTCATTACGTTTTTCATCTACATATTCACACACCCTTCTGTGAAGCGACCAGTTTGTGGACCACGATAGCTCCTTCTCTGGCTGTGAGCGTTTTTTTTAGCTTCATCTTTCCTGTGACCGCCAGCGTCGTACGTTGCCACTCAGTCCACACTCATATTTTTTTCTGCCCTCGAGTTATTCGTTTCTCTCAGCTTCATTTACCAACCCATAAGTTTAAAATTTCGCATAATAACTTCTCCTCTGATTTTTATTCACCTGACCGACTTTGGAAGCACTTTTTTCAAGTGGATCTCTGTGTCCGGGCTGCATCTTTCTGTCATTCAGTAGCTTATGCAAATGAAGGCTAACACACCCACTCCAGCCGACTTGTTTACATACTTGTTTATGTTTACAGGATCACACTGCGACGGAGACAAAAGCGCTCATATGGCGCTACCTATTGTTTTACATGAGTTATTCCTTAGACCCCGAATATAAGACGAGGTGTAATTTTCAGGCGATTCTTTTCAAGGGAAAAATGTCGTCTTATATTCGGATCAATTACGGTATTTGTGCACCGCGCTTGTTTGGGTTTTCATTCCTCCATATATCAATTATTTGTCCTTCCTCCATCATTTGTCAGAACAACCTTTCTTGACGTGTCATTCTTAAATTCTTTTTCCTCTCGCTAAATCCAGCTCTCGTACTTTTTAAATTAAAATCTCCCAACTCATCATAGTTTCCCACACACCCATTTGCGCAAACCCAGGAACAACCCTTCAATATCAGTTTCTATATTTGGCGATAGAATAATCAGTCGATACACTATATTTGTCTGTACTTAAATTCTATAATAATTACGTTCTTCCGTTTTTATCACTGTATAGTTC
>OLKM01004518.1:0-21844 GCA_900291075.1 Melanogrammus aeglefinus | reverse complement strand
CATTTCTAAACTTCCGGTAATCGAGTTTTGAGGTAATTTCTGATAATTTGGGATTATGGATCACTCGTTGATCCTATCCCAAATTTCTGTTGAAAAACTGGATAAAGTATCTGGATACAGTGACTCCTGGATAGCGAAACATGGGATTTCCAGAATCCGGATCAGTTTGATTCCAGATTAAAATTTTTTGAACGACTGGGCCCAGAGGAGAGTGATTCTGTGGCTTCCAGGGAGAGTCATCCCAGAGGAGATGATCCCCAGAGGAGAGTGACTATCAAAGGAGTTGTGCTCCTGATGATCCCGAGGAGAGTGATCCCAGAGGAGAGTGATCTCCCTGATGTATCCCAGGGAGAGTGATCTCCAGAGGAGAGTGGATCGTCCTGATGATCCAGAGGAGAGGGATCTCAGGAGAGAGAGTGATCCCCAGAGCGAGAAGAGTGATCTCAGGGAGAGTGCTTCCTGGCCCAGATTGTGTCAAAAGTTTTTAAATCTGGATCAAATGATCCGGCGATTTGACATTTTCCCATGTTTTGCTATCCTAGGATCCACTTGATCCAGATTGCTTTTAATGCCAGTTTTTCAAAGAAACTTGGATAGGTCACGTGATCCCAATCCCAATTGTCAGAATTACCAAATCTCGATTTGACGATTTGAAATGAAAACAGTGCACTCAGGCTTAGCACGACACAGTACAACCGAATAAGGTGGCACATAGCCATTGTTTGTTTAATTTTAAGAAAACAGAAATGATAATGAACTGAACATTATTCCATATAGTTTTCAGTTAATAACAATTTTTTGCCCTGTGCCAATGAAACATTGATTGATCGGGATTGCGCCAGTGCTGGGAACCCTTCACCTGATTATCACAGTCGGTTTGCCACTCCCATATAGTCTCCTACTTAGATATAAGGCCGAGCGCAATTTGAGGCCTGTTCGTCCACGAAAAAAATTGCACTGTCCAAATATTCATAAATGTTAGGAATATTTACAGGGACAAAGCCACTCTTTCCCCTCGTGCCTTAGGAGTTGTTTCCATCCTTCACTTTTGTCTGCCTGCAGTTGGGAGTTAGCAGGAGTTTCTACTTTTGCAGTTGATCTGAAGTCTGCTCTTCGTTCCCTTCGCAGACGGCACCATAGTCGTCACATCCTTTTTGGCCGCAGGCGTTCGCTTTGTTTGTAATCTAGAAACCGAACTGGCTCCATGGTGGGGGATCCATCGTCCTCCTCACTCCGCAGGAGTAAGGTCCAGGACAATTCCTCGCAGAGGGTTCGGCTCATCTCCGCCTCTGAGCATTCGTGGCCTCTCCCATTTCCATTCTATACGTGCACGAGACTCTGA
This sequence comes from Melanogrammus aeglefinus, assembly GCA_900291075.1. Lineage (NCBI taxonomy): Eukaryota > Metazoa > Chordata > Actinopteri > Gadiformes > Gadidae > Melanogrammus > Melanogrammus aeglefinus. The sequence continues at coordinate 20,502 of OLKM01004518.1, read as the reverse complement.
TTTTCACTCCGACGATATCGAGGACCTATCAGGTAACTTCCCTTCTTTATATGGCTTCTTACCAGTGCGAGGGTTTTTGCGCTCACTGAGGTGCCATTGGTTCCGCTTAGGCCGCAGTTTTCATCCAGCGCAGTGATTTGTTTTAAGGTCTCTTTTGCCAGCCGCAGCGTACTTGTTCGGTTCGCGTAATCGTCTTCGATGTTCTTTGCCATTGCTTTGGTGAGCCGTCTCCACCTTGCGAGCTGAACCCTTCCTATGTGGCAAGATTTGGCCTTCGAACACCCTCCAAGTAGTGCGTACGTTTCTCGTGAAATCCTTTTGCACTCCATTGCACAGATTCCCTTGGTTCCAATCTGATTTCGCGCCACCTTATCTCCTTACGTGGCATTTATTGCATTTGGCCTTGATCAATTCGGCTCTCTGTAAGTAGTGTGCTGGTTAACTTGGTTTGCACGCTTCAACATTGTTTCCACCTTTCTCTTCCTACGAGGCATCAGATGGCGGTATTGTTCATTCCGGTACTAGGGAAGGCCACCCTGCATAGGTGTCGCTGAGCGATCGCGCGTGCCACCACTTAGAGCAGACTTGATGACTGTATGACGTTTTCGCTTTGGGAGAGTGACATCAGTAATTTCAGACGTGAATTAGACCACATCCACACAACCTGACGGAGTCTTGCTTTGTCGTGGAGGACAGTGCTTAGATTGCACTGCGCTTTTACACACTGTGGGATTCCTACCAAGTAATAGGAGACTGATATGGAGTGGACAAATCCTGTGAGTAATGTGGTGAGGGTTGTTGTCATGGCACTGGAGTCTGATCCAATATTTGTTTTCCTTTCCCAGGATGACAGATTGCTCAGTATGCACAAGTTTTTACACATGGGGAACATGCATAACACAATGGAGTTATCGATTGTTCACATGTGCATATCCAGGCACTTGTGAGAGGGATGGGAGTATGTAAATGGAAGGGGAGGCAATATCAACGTACAACTTGTGGGCAACGCCGACCTCATATCACCAACTGTGCTTTGTGAAATGGCAGGAGTCTGTCCATGATGCACGATTCTAAGACGAGTGCATATCGAGGTACAACAACCGGCAATGGAATTTATTGGGGACAGCGCTTACCCACTTTTTAACCATGGCTAATGACCTCTTTCCGGTTGCAAATACACATGAGCAGCAACGCTTACCATCATTGACATTGTGCAAAACAGAATGTGCATTGAGGCGCTTTATGGAGTCCTGAGAGAAGGTTTGCCTGTTCTTAATCTACCTGCGAGTAGAACTAAGGTGGCATGCAACATAATTCTGGTGTATTGTTCTGCATAACATCGCCACCAGGCGTCATGTTCCCTTGCGATTGCCATAGTGACTGCTCATGATGGACTTGCGCCTGATGTAGACCCAGAACAGCCACGAATGGTCCTACCTAGTGAGGGACACACTGAACATGCTATAAGAGAGGGCATATGGTACGAAACTATTTAACTTTGAAATAACTGTTGTGTACATTTTTGTGTACAAATGTATCATCAGCTTTTCTTTATTTTATTTTTACTCATCAATTAATCATTTTGATTTATCATTTTTATGATTTTGAATTAATACGAAATATGAATTAAATGTATATCATTTGCCAAAAACTGATTTTTGTCATCATTAATTTTGTTTAAAAAACTCAGAAAATTCAGAAAATCACAACTGAATCCACCCTTCTGGTGGGATCAGGTTAAGTCTGTTTTTGGATCAAATGTTATCCCAAACCAACTTCAAAGTTTTGAACAACACAAAAGGAGGTTTGATCCAGATCAAATGTAGATCGATTACGTGATCTGATCTTCTTTCTGAATCCATTTAGTTTGAGAACCCATTTTCAAGATTTGATCCCATCCGTTATCCGAAATCCTACTGGATTACTTTTAAAAAACTGGGTCCCTGATGATCCCCAGAGAGAGTGATCTCCCAGAGGGAGAGTGATCTCCTGATGATTTCCAGAGGAGAATGATCTCCTGATGAATCTTCCAGGGAGAGTGATCTCCTGATGTGATCCCAGAGGAGAGTGATCTCCAGGAGGAGAATGATCCCCAGAGGAGGAGTGATCTCCAGAGGAGAGTGATCCCCAGAGGAGAGTGATCCCAGAGGGAGAGTGATCTCAGACGATTGATCTCCAGAGGAGAGTGATCTCCAGAGGAGAGTGATCTCAGAGGAGAGTGATTCCCAGAGGAGAGCGATCCCCAGAGGAGAGTGATTCATCTCCAGAGGAGAGTGATCCCCAAGAGGAGAGTGATCCCCAGAGGAGAGTGATCTCCAGAGGAGAGTGTATCTCCTGAGGAGTGGAATCTCCTGATGATCTCCAGAGGAAGAGTGATCCCCAGAGGAGAGTGATCTCCAGAGGAGAGTGATCTCTCCTTGTGATCCCAGAGGAGTGTTGATCTCCAGAGGAGAGTGATCTCCAGAGGAGAGTGATCCCCAGAGGAGAGTGATCTCCAGAGGAGAGTGATCTCCAGAGGAGAGTGATCCTCAGAGGAGAGTGATCTCCAGAGGAGAGTGATCTCCTGATGATCTCCAGAGGAGTGTTATCTCTCGAGGTGAGTGATCTCTTGAGGAGAGATCACTCAGACAGATGTCTGTTCCATTGTCTTGAACTAACTCGACCTCCACCTCTTCATTAACAACATTCACAACTCTCTCTCTCTCTCTCTCCCTCTCTCTCTCTCACCCCCTCTCTCTCTCTCTCTCTCTCTCTCTCTCTCTCTCTCTCTCTCTCTCTCTCTCAGCACGAGCTCTGATTTAGCTATGACTCCAGGCTAATTAAAATATAACTCATGCACCCCAATCAATACAATGGCCTTTTTTCAAACGGCCTCCAAAATATTATTCTCACCATTTCCTCAGTTAACATGGAAACTCATACCTCAGTTAACATGGACTTCTGGTCAGTGGGTCTCCTTGTCTCGGTTCCTCTCCTGTTTGAGTGCAGACCTCTGTTCTTAGCTTTCTGGTTCCATCGTAGGTCAGAACAGAGTCCTGAGGGTTAGAGACTCAAACACCAACGGATGTTCACCTTCATGGGATCTCCTGGCCGAAGCCTCGTGTGGCGAGAAGCAGACGAGGAACACACTGACAGGACACTGTGTGGTGAACCACGCTGACCACCGTGGTGAACCCCGCTGACCACTGTGTAGTGAACCCCACTGACCAATGTCTGGTGAACCCTGTTCATCACTGTCTGGTGAACCCCACTGACCACTGTGTATTAAATAGGGTTCATCAAACAAGGGTGAGCGGGGTTCACTCCACAGTGGTGAGCAGGGTTCACTACACAGTGGTGAGCAGGGTTCACTACAGTAAACTAACTCGACCTCCACCTCTTCATTAACAACATTCACAACTCTCTCTCTCTCTCTCTCCCTCTCCCTCTCTCTCTCTCACCTCCTCTCTCTCTCTCAGCACGAGCTCTGATTTAGCTATGACTCCAGGCTAATTAAAATATAACTCATGTACCCCAATCAATACAATGGCCTTTTTTCAAACGGCCTCCAAAATATTATTCTCACCATTTCCTCAGTTAACATGGACACCATAACCTCAGTTAACATGGACTTATGGTCAGTGGGTCTCCTTGTCTCGGTTCCTCTCCTGTTTGAGTGCAGACCTCTGTTCTTAGCTTCTCTGGTTCCATCGTAGGTCAGAACAGAGTCCTGAGGGTTAGAGACTCAAACACCAACGGATGTTCACCCTCATGGGATCTCCTGGCCGAAGCCTCGTGTGGCGAGAAGCAGACGAGGAACACACTGACAGGGTTCACTACAGTGGTGAGCAGGGTTCACTACAGTGGTGAGCAGGGTTCACTACACATTGGTTAGCAGGGTTCACTACAGTGGTGAGCAGGGTTCACTACACATTGGTGAGCAGGGTTCACTACAGTGGTGAGCAGGGTTCACTACACAGTGGTGAGCAGGGTTCACCACAGTGGTGAGCAGGGTTCACTAAACAGTGGTGAGCAGGGTTCACTACACAGTGGTGAGCAGGGTTCACTACACAGTGGTGAGCAGGGATCACTACACAGTGGTGAGCAGGGTTCACTACACAGTGGTGAGCAGGGTTCACTACAAAGTGGTGAGCAGGGTTCACTACAGTGGTAAGCAGGGTTCACTACAGTGGTGAGCAGGGTTCACTACAGTGGTGAGCAGGGTTCACTACACATTGGTTAGCAGGGTTCACTACAGTGGTGAGCAGGGTTCACTACACATTGGTGAGCAGGGTTCACTACAGTGGTGAGCAGGGTTCACTACACAGTGGTGAGCAGGGTTCACTACAGTGGTGAGCAGGGTTCACTACACAGTGGTGAGCAGGGTTCACTACACAGTGGTGAGCAGGGTTCACTACAATGGTGAGCAGGGTTCACTACACAGTGGTGAGCAGGGTTCACTACACAGTGGTGAGCAGGGTTCACTACACAGTGGTGAGCAGGGTTCACTCACAGTGGTGAGCAGGGGTTCACTAACACAGTGGTGAGCAGGGTTCACTACACAGGTGGTGAGCAGGGTTCACTACACAGTGGTGAGCAGGGTTCACTACACAGTGGTGAGCAGGGTTCACTACACAGTGGTGAGCAGGGTTCACTACACAGTGGTGAGCAGGGTTCACTACACATTGGTGAGCAGGGTTCACTATAGTGGTGAGCAGGGTTCACTACAGTGGTGAGCAGGGTTCACTACACATTGATTAGCAGGGTTCACTACAGTGGTGAGCAGGGTTCACTACACAGTGGTGAGCAGGGTTCACTATAGTGGTGAGCAGGGTTCACTACACAGTGGTGAGCAGGGTTCACTACAGTGGTGAGCAGGGTTCACTACAGTGGTGAGCAGGGTTCACTACAGTGGTGAGCAGGGTTCACTACAGTGGTGAGCAGGGTTCACTACAGTGGTGAGCAGGGTTCACTACAGTGGTGAGCAGGGTTCACTACACAGTGGTGAGCAGGGTTCACTACAGTGGTGCGCAGGGTTCACCACACAGTAGCGGTGTTTGAAATCGTTCCCTATTCACTCACTATTCCCTATATAGTGTTCATGATATAGTGCGCTATTTAGGGAAGGAACAAACGAGAATTCGGACACTACGCTGAACATTTCTAAATGTCATTTGCGTCAGTAAATGCGCCGGGTGTTTGTGTGGCGCAGACAGATGCGCCCACATCATGTAAACCCATCGGGCACTCACGAGGAAAGCTGGAGATTGTATTGATGTTGAACGTTACATTTCCGTGTTCAAGGTTGTTTTTATTAATTTTGAATGTTAAATATTCTATGTTAAATCCCAAATAAATTGTTGACATCTCTAAATGAAAGCCGGAGCCTCCATCATTCAATGTATTCGTTTTCAAGGTTATTTAGCTCCTCTGGAAAAACACGACCGCATTGCATTGTGGTATACGGGAGTGACATATATATATACAACTCAAATATTGGGTATTTTAAGTGCACTATATAGTGCATGAAATTAACCACTGAGAATTCGAACGCCACTACAAAATGGCGAGCAACCTATATGGTGCACTATATCTATATAGTGCACGATATCTATATAGTGCACTATATCCGTGACAGGGAACGCTGTCCAACACAGCTCGTGTGACGGTGGAGGCCTATACTCTGAATGCCCCTCAGGCGTTTGGTGGAACACTGCAAGCTGACATTAGTGCACTAATAGTGCATTGTATTTTTTTTATGAAGTGCCACAATGGTCTGATGGTGTTTTGTTGATGTGCACGATAAGATCAGCTTTTCAACCGATTGGTTCGGTATTAGTCTGATTGTCATGTTTGTAAACATATTTAATGACGATATTTGCAATATTTTCAGAAGTGCAGTCCCTCCAAATTGATGCTGTGGTCGGCATTCCTCGGTGTGTGTGTGTTCATGTGAGTGTGTGTGTGTGTGTGTGCATGCGTGCCTGTGTGTGTGTGTGTGTGTGTGTGTGTGTGTGTGTGTGTGTGTGTGTGTGTGTGTGTGTGTGTGTGTGTGTGTGTGTGTGTGTACACACAGTGACACGGAAGTGACAGTCTGACTCTGCTCGGGGAGATAAGGCAGGTCAAACGCTGAGTGCGGAGGCCGTGACGGGGGGAATTTGACTGTACACTGAATAACAATGTCCAAAACGAATCAGGATTAAGTTCTAATCGCTGCAGCCACTGGGCCGCTATGCAAATCAGCTCATTTATAGGCACAAGGCCCCGGCCTCTCTGATTGGCTGTTGTCAGGGGAGTTGCTAGGGGAATGGAGGTAGGGGAAGATAGTGTGAGTCCGTGCCTACAGGAGGTGGACTCTGAAACAACACAACACCATCAGAGGGCCTCTAAAACAACACAACACCATCAGAGGGCCTCTGGAACAACACAACACCATCAGAGGTCCTCTGGAACAACACAACACCATCACTGAGCCTCTAAAACAACAAAACACCATCACTGAGCCTCTAAAACAACACAACACCATCACTGAGCCTCTAAAACAACAAAACACCATCACTGAGCCTCTAAAACAACACAACACCATCACTGAGCCTCTAAAACAACAAAACACCATCACATGAGCCTCTAAAACACACACCACCATCACTGAGCCTCTAAAACAACACAACACCATCAGAGGGCCTCTGGAACAACACAACACCATCACTGAGCCTCTAGAACAACACAACTCCATCAGAGGGCCTCTGGAACAACACAACACCATCACTGAGCCTCTAAAACAACACAACACCATCAGAGGGCCTCTGGAACAACACAACACCATCACTGAGCCTCTAAAACAACAAAACACCATCAGAGTTCCTGGAACAAACACAACCACCATCAGAGGGCCTCTAAAACAACACAACACCATCACTGAGCCTCTAAAACAACAAAACACCATCACTGAGGCCTCTAAAACAACACAACACCATCACTGAGACTCTAAACAACAAAACGACCATCACTGAGCCTCTAAAACAACACAACACCATCACTGGAGCCTCTAAAACAACACAACACCATCACTGAGCCTCTAAAACAACAAAACACCTCACTGAGCCTCTAAAAACAACACAACACCATCACAGAGCCTCTAAAACAACACAAACACCATCACTGAGGCCTCTAAAACAAACAACAACCCATCACAGTGAGCCTCTCTAGAACAACCACAACACCATCACTGAGCCTCTAGAAACACACACAACACCATCACTGAGGGCCTCTAAAACAACACAACACCATCACTGAGCCTCTAAAACAACACAACACCATCAGAGGGCCTCTGGAACAACACAACACCATCACTGAGCCTCTAAAACAACAAAACACCATCAGAGGTCCTCTGGAACAACACAACACCATCACTGAGCCTCTAAAACAACACAACACCATCACTGAGCCTCTAAAACAACAAACACCATCACTGAGCCTCTAAAACAACACAACACCATCACTGAGCCTCTAAAACAACAAAACACCATCACTGAGCCTCTAAAACAACACAACACCATCACTGAGCCTCTAAAACAACACAACACCATCACTGAGCCTCTAAAACAACACAACACCATCAGAGGGCCTCTAAAACAACACAACACCATCACTGAGCCTCTAAAACAACACAACACCATCAGAGGGCCTCTAGAACAACACGACACCGTCAGAGGGCCTCTGGAACAACACAACACCATCACTGAGCCTCTAAAACAACACAACACCATCACTGAGCCTCTAAAACAACAGAACACCATCAGAGGGCCTCTGGAACAACACAACAACATCAGAGGGCCTCTAAAACAACATAACACCATCACTGAGCCTCTAAAACAACACAACACCATCAGAGGGCCTCTAGAACAACACAACACCGTCAGAGGGCCTCTGGAACAACACAACACCATCAGAGGGCCTCTGGAACAACACAACAACATCAGAGGGCCTCTGCTCCCTCTGCCTCAGGAGGTGGATGGTGGTGTTAGTTGGGGGGGGGCTGGCTGTGGTGTTAGTGAGGGGCCCTGTGGTGTTGGTGAGGGGCCCGGTGGTGTTGGTGGGGGGGGGGGGGGCTTTGGTGTTGGTGAAGGTCCCTGTGGTGTCGGGAGGGCCCTGTGGTGTTGTGAGGGGGGGCCCTCTGGTGTTAGTAAGGGGGGGCCCTGTGGTGTTGTGAGGGGGGGCCCTGTGGTGTTAGTGAGGGGGGGCCCGGTGGTGTTAGTAAGGGGGGGCCTGTGGTGTTAGTAGGAGGGGCCTGTGTTGTGTAGTGAGGGGGGCGCGTGGTGTTTAGTGAGGGGGGGCCCTGTGGTGTTGTGAGGGGGGCCCGGTGGTGTTGTGAGGGGGGGCCCTCGTGGTGTTAGTTGAGGGGGGCCTGTTGGTGTTGTGAGGGGGGCCCTTGGTGTTGTGTAGGGGGGGCCCTCTCGGTGTTAGTGAGGGGGGGCCCTGTGGTGTTGTTGAGGGGAGGGCCCTGTGGTGTTAGTAAGGGGGGGCCCTCTGGTGTTAGTAAGGGGGGCCCTGTGGTGTTAGTGAGGGGGGGCCCTGTGGTGTTGTGAGGGGCCCTGCGGTGTTGTGAGGGCCCCTGGGGTGTTGTGAGGGGGTCTTGCAGTGACGCTGCAAGACCCCCCGTTGTGAGGGGGGGCCCGGTGCTGTTAGTGAGGGGCCCTGTGGTGTTGTGAGGGGCCCTGGGGTGTTGTGAGGGCCCCTGGGGTGTTGTCAGGGGCCCTGTGGTGTTGTGAGGGCCCCTGGGGTGTTGTGAGGGCCCCTGGGGTGTTGGTGAGTAGGGCTTGCAGTGACGCTGTGTCCTGTAGGTCTCCAGGGACATCAGAGGGTTCAGGGAGTGTGGTTTTAGTGAGGGGGGGCCCGGTGGTGTTAGTGAGGGCCCCTATGGTGTTGTGAGGGGGGCCCGGTGGTGTTAGTGAGGGCCCCTATGGTGTTGTGAGGGGGGCCCTGTGGTGTTAGTGAGGGGGGCCCTGTGAGGTTAGTGGGGGGGTGCCCTGTGTGGTGTTAGTGAGGGGGGCCCGGTGTGTGTGAGGGGGGGCCCGGTGGTGTTAGTGAGGGGGTCCCGGTGGTGTTAGTGAGGGGGTCCCTGTGGTGTTAGTGAGGGGGCGGCCCTGTGGTGTTAGTGAGGGGGGCCTGTGGTGTTAGTGAGGGGGGCCTGTGGTGTTAGTAAGGGGGCCCTGTGGTGTTAGTGAGGGGGGCCCTGTGGGTGTTAGTGAGGGGGGCCCTGTGGTGTTAGTGAGGGGGCGCCCTGTGGTGTTAGTGAGGGGGGCCCTGTGGTGTTAGTGAGGGGGGCCCTGTGGGTGTTAGTGAGGGGGGCCCTGTGGTGTTAGTGAGAGGGGGGCCCGGTGGTGTTAGTGAGGGGGTCCCTGTGGTGTTAGTGAGGGGCCGCTGTGGTGTTAGTGAGGGGGGGCCCTGTGGTGTTAGTGAGGGGGGGCCCGGTGGTGTTAGTGAGGGGGGCCCTGTGGGTGTTAGTGAGGGGGGCCCTGTGGTGTTAGTGAGGGGGGCCCTGTGGTGTTAGTGAGGGGGGCCCTGTGGTGTTAGTGAGGGGGGCCCTGTGGTGTTAGTGAGGGGGGCCCTGTGGTGTTAGTGAGGGGGGCCCTGTGGTGTTAGTGAGGGGGGCCCTGTGGTGTTAGTGAGGGGGGCCCTGTGGTGTTAGTGAGGGGGGCCCCTGTGGTGTTAGTGAGGGGGGCCCTGTGGTGTTAGTGAGGGGGGCCCTGTGGTGTTAGTGAGGGGGGGCCCTGTGGTGTTAGTGAGGGCCCCTGTGGTGTTAGTGAGGGGGGCCCTGTGGTGTTAGTGAGGGGGGCCCTGTGGTGTTAGTAAGGGGGGCCCTGTGGTGTTAGTGAGGGGGGCCCTGTGGTGTTAGTGAGGGGGGGCCTGTGGTGTTAGTGAGGGGCCCTGTGGTGTTAGTGGAGGGGGGGCCCTGTGGTGTTATTGAGAGGGGGCCCTGTGGTTGTTAGTGAGGGGGCCCTGTGGTGTTAGTGAGGGGGGGCCCTGTGGTGTTAGTGAGGGGGCCCTGTTGGTGTTAGTGAGGGGGGCCCTGTGGTGTTAGTGAGGGGGGGCCCTGTGTGTGTTAGTAAGGGGGCCCTGTGGTGTTAGTGAGGGGGGCCCTGTGTGTTAGTGAGGCCCTCTGGTGTTAGTGAGGGGGCCCTGTGGTTGTTGTGTGAGGGGGGCCCTGTGGTGTTAGGTGGGGGCCCTGTGGTTGTTAGTGAGGGCCCGTGTGGTGTTAGGGACAGCAGAGGGTTCAGGGAGTGTAAGGAACCATCCAACCGCTGTCCTCCTCCTTGTCTCCATAGCTACGGACGGGTGTATGCTGCCGACCCGTACAGCCACGCACTCGCCCCCGCAACGTCCTACATGGGGCCCGCCATGGTGAGGCCCCCCCTCCACCCGTCTCTGTCTGGCCCCTCCTCCACCCGTCTGTCTGTCAGGCCCCTCCTCCACCCGTCTGTCTGTCAGGCCCCACCTTCACCTCTCTGTCATCTCTGTCTACGGTCTAAAACATCTGTTCATATCCATCTGTCTGTCTGTCTGTCTGTCTGTCTGTCTGTCTGTCTGTCTGTCTGTCTGTCTGTCTGTCAGCTCATCTTGGCTCCCCTCCTTTATGTTGATCATCATGTTTCTATCTCTTTCACATGTACACACACACACACACACACACACACACACACACACACACACACACACACACACACACACACACACACACACACACACACACACACACACCCCCCTCTGATCGGCATGGCCCGCCCCTATTGTTCCCTGCTGCTTGACTTCTCTTCTTCAGTGTGATTTGGAAAACCAGGATCAGGCCTCAGAAAATGAGGGAACCCATCTGGTCCACATGTAGGACCCACCTGGTCTACATGTAGGACCCACCTGGTCTACATGTAGGACCAAGGAAACCATCTGGTCCACATGTAGACTCAGATGCACAAAGTAAAAAAACGGATGGGATGTAATTCAGCCCATTGGAGTCATTAAGTGGACGTTTTGGATGTAATCAAGCTGTCAATCAGACATCAAGCGGTGTTCTCTGTATTGCTGCTCTCATCACGCCATCAGGCTGAGACAAGGTCCTCAAACTAGCCCTCAGACTGAAGCTGCATCTTCGTCCTAAAGACGTTCAAACAGGTCACAGAGCACCCTGTTTGGGGGCCAGACCCTCTCAGAGGATACCATCCACCTCCACAGTCCTCACTCTAGAACCCCCCTGATACAACCCGGTATCACGCCATTTCCTGCTCATGCGCACAAACGTTAATTTATTGAATCGTGTCCCAGAGCACGATGTCCGACTTTTTTCGTGCTACAAAGAACAAAATGTAAACCAATGCATTCTGAATGGGAGCGTTTCTCCAATGTTTTCCTGCTACACAGAACGAAATGTAAACCAATGCATTTTGAAACGAGACAGAGAGAGAGAAAAAGATAGAGAGGGAGGGAGAGAAAGAGGGAGAGGCTTCAGAAGGGGTGTGCACAGATAGTATAGTGCAGTGGTTCCCAAACTTTTTGTGCCCAAGGCACACCAAAGGACAATTAAAAATTTCAAGGCACACCTATTGTGCAAAATAGCCTTATAACACGTGTTATCACTAATATCATCTGTTTATCTGTTAAGTTTAGAATTATTTACTAATGCCAAATAAGATGTGACAAAGACAACCATTCTACTCATGAAATATTTATTAACAAAATACTTCACAAAAATATTTAAACTTTATCAAATTGGGCTTAATCAAACACACCCATTTCAACCAGACAGGTGAGGCAAAGGAAACAGAAATTCAGCAGAGAACTGTACCATGAGAAAGCTGCATGGTCCTGAATCTGACCCACAAATTATAACTAACATTTACAATCAGGCTTTTTTTGTAAATATTCTGCCTACTAACAAATCAGTGGGACACATGTGTGTGTCGGGGCGCACCGATTTTTTTAATCCTTGGTGGCACGGAGGTTGAGCAGGACTCGCAAGTCCTGCTCAACAGAGAGCCGTGACCTGGTCTTGTTCTTCATGTAAACAAGAGCGGAGAACGCCAACTCACACAGGTAGGTGGTGGGGAAATGAAGAAGTTGGTCGATAGCATGGTGGGAGATGGTTGGATATTCTGATGCACAAACCAACCAAAACTGATCGAGTGTGAGCTCACTAAATTTCAGTTTCAGCGTGCGGTCCGCACGGAGCTCTGCGCTCTCCTCTCTCTCCTTCATAGTGAGCTTCTCGGTTGAGGACTCGGACTCCTGGTTGAATGGGTCTCGGATCCAGTCATTGTCCTCGATGTCCGCCACACATGGAAAATAGCGCTCAAACCTCTTTTTTAAGGTCTGAAGGTTTTCGGCATATATAGCGCGCTCACTGGCTGCCTGTGGCGCAGCTGATGCCAGCGGGAACATGTTCATGGAGCCCTGTTCCAAAGCCTCGCGCCACAGGGTCAGTTTGCCCATAAAGCCCCGAATCTTGTCTGTGGATGATAAAATGTTTTCATTCCTGCCCTGAAGCTTGGCTTTTAACTCGTTGAGATGCCCAAATATGTCTGCAAGGTAAGCCAGCCTGGCGCACCAGCTCTCATCCGCGTCTCCTTATGTGGGACAGCGTGTTCACGTGAAAATTCCAAAAGCTCTTCCCGAAGCTCGTAAAAACGGGATAAGACTTTCCCCCGAGACAACCATCGTACCTCTGTGTGGAGGATCAGGCTTTGGTGGTCGGCTCCCATCTCAGAGCACAGCTGGGAGAAAAGGCGAGATTTCAGGGGCCTTGATTTGATGTAATTCACCATCTGGGCATGGTTTTGGCAACTAATGCCTCTCGGTGCAAAATGCAGTGGTTGGTCACTATCTGTGGATTTTATGCTTTTACCTTTGCAATAAAGCCTCTCACTCACCCCGTCATGCATGCTGCACCATCCGTGCACAGACTGACGCACATACTCCAGCACAGATTGTTTTCTTTTAAGTAGTTATCAGTTACCTTGAATATTTCTTCTCCCGTTGTATGGCTTGCCATTTCTTTACAGAAGAAAAAAGTCTCTTTAATAAAGTCACCCTCAACATACCTGACGTTTGCCAGGAGCTTGGCAGCCCCACTTATGTCGGTCGATTCATCTATTTGAAGAGAAAATCTGCCGCTCGCCTGCAGTTTCTCTGTTAAATGTTGTTCAATGTCTTCTGACATGTCATCTATTGATCTTTTGATCTATCTTTTTATTGTGTTATCAGATGCCGGCACCTTGGATAGCTCATTTGCGGCATCTGGGCAGCATGACACCTGCAATTATTTTGCAAGCAGGGAGGATGAGTGTCTCCGCTATTGTGTGAGGCTTCTTTTGCTTTGCAATAAGCTCCGCTAGCATGTAACTAGCCTCCATTGCCTTTTCAGACACTTTCACACAATCCAACAAACGGTCTTGCTGCCTCTGGTTCAGATCCCGCGCTCTTTTGAAATAGGCCAGGTTTCTCTCAGCGTGGAAGGGATGTTTGGTTTCCAAGTGCCTCTTCATCTTGCTTGGAACCATATTAGCATTAGCTAACTTCTCCCGACAGAGGACGCACTCCGGCTGAGGAATGTTGACATCCCCGGTCCAACTGAAGCCATAAGACAGGTAACTTTCATGATACTGTCGGCTGACAGTTTTTTTCCTCTTTTCTTTCGGTGGGTTGTCGGACTCGGCAGTCTCTGCACTGATGGTTGGTGTTTTGCTCCGCACGAGAAAGCGCTCCATTTTCCCTCTTTATGTTTTAATGTTGTGTTGACCTACTGCCGTTGATGTGTCACAGTCTAAATTAAATTCCCACCTGCGCAACTGCGCAAACAGCGAAATGTGGGATCCTCTTTGAGGATTTTTTAAATAGTTTTTAGAGAAAGAGTTTGCCTCTGTATTATGGAATGAGTGCATTCAAAGTAGCATATAGTAAATTAAAATAATTATTTTTGTCTAGTTGTATACTATATTGCAGTAGGCTATGGTTGTCATAAAATCCCACGGCACACTTGGACTTGCCTCACGGCACACCAGTGTGCCGCGGCACACAGTTTGGGAACCACTGGTATAGTGCATCCTCTACTTATGTTTGGGTCAAAACAATAAATGCAACAACGGGTAAATGTAGTGAACTGGGGATACTCTGATTTCCCCATTTTTTACAGCAGATCACCTCAAAAACATTTCTCTCGCATGCTCACGAAAAGTAATCTATTGAACATACCCCAGGGCACTATTGTCTGACCTGTTTTGTGCTACACAGAACGAAATTCAAAACATTGCCTTTCAAATGGGATCTTTTCTTCGACCACAGAAGGGGTGTGCGCAGATATTACAGTGCACCCTCTACTTATGTATGGTTAAAACAACAAATGCATCAAAGGGTAAATGCAGTGTATTAGGGATACTCTGATTTCCCCGTTTTTTACAAGACCTCCTCAAAAACCTTTCGTTCTCACGCTCACGGAAAGTAATCTATTGAACATGTCCCGGAGCAGATTGTCCCACATTATTCGTACTGCACAGAAAGAAATGTAAACCCATGCGTTTTGGATTGGAGCGTTTCCAATCCAAGAAACAGAGAGGCTGAATTTTAAACTAATTCGGCCCATAACCTTATTTTTTACATTGTTTTTATGTTATGAATATTTTATTATTGTCTGGTTTACCTGAACCACACTTACACATTGGTGGAAGTGGATTTTCAACGATCAGATAGGCTGCAGATTTTGTTATAACGATAATTGAATGAAAGCTACATGGTCTAAATATTATATTTAAATAATTGTACATTTATATACATATAATACATATTTTATTATTAAATTAATTCAATATTAAACCAATGCATTTCAATCGGCTGATTTTTTTCGACTACAGAAGTGGGGGCGGGCTGCGCAGTGCACACTCTAGTATACAGATCTTGTTATAACAATAATTGAATAAAAGCTAAACTATCAACTCATATTGTTATAACTAAATAATTGTATATTTGTCTATATATAATATATCTTCATATTTAATTATGTAGGTGGGTAGAGTAGCAAAAAACTACTCCAGTAAAAGCACTGTTACTTTAAGACTAAATACTCAAGTAGAAGTAAAAGTATTCATAAGAATAATTACTCAAGTAATAGTAAAAAAGTATGCAGTGAAAAAACTACTCAAGTACTGAGTACTGAGTTTCTCCAGATATATTTTTGAAATATACGGAGCAACACAAATGGTTCAAAATAGACACGAACAACATATAAAACAGCAATGTTCAAATAAAAATGTTTAATTTGAATGAAGTTTTAATTTAAATAAAACAATAATTGTCTTAAAAAATAAAAATAACCCTTGAACTAAAACAATAATAAATTAATTCTTTGCAAAAGTAAATACATCAACCTTTAAATAAAATTTTAATAAATGAGGTTAATCCAAAATTGTATTAATTAAAACCAATACACTTATAACACTGTTGCTATTAATTTGCACGTTAACCTTTTTTAAACCAATTCCTAGGTTACATTGTCACAGGCTCGGAAAAAATGATCTGGGTTGAGTTCAGCCTAAAAAATGTAAAACAAAAACTTGAAATTGAATACACATCAAAACCTGCTGGCAAACTCACTTGACCTATGAAACTACGGAGGCTGAAATAAGAGACCACTCAGACTCTCACACATAGACTCAGGGCATGCAAAGTGAGTAGAAAAAAGTTTTACTAAAAAAGTAACTTGTTAATTACAAGTCTAAACTGTGGAAATTAAAAACATCCAAGGTGCCTTTTGAAGGAACCCTTGGAATATCTGTCTATTTCCTAACCAGCGGACCTGAGTTTACGACAACATGCGTTGCGCCCTTACCCCACGTGGTTTGTAGCCATGTAATGAGCAGAGGGGGTGTTGATGACAACCACCATAGCAACCATGAGAGTCACGCGACGTTGACGCAGGCCCATGAAATGAAAAGGCCAAGAAATTTAGGGGTGTCATATTTTTAGAGCCGTTATTGTATTTAATTAATTAAACATCTAAATATATATTATGTATAAATATACAATTACTTAGTTATGATATCATAAGTAGGCCATTGCTGTTATTTAATTATCGTTTATAACAGATCTGTATCTGACCATTGACCAGCCTGAATGAAATTCCTATCGACGGTAGCCTATGGCACTGTCAATATGACGGTGTGTATCCCTTTTCTCCCACACCCATCTTGAATTTAATACACCATTCTCGTTGCTTAGAGGAAGTCTGGTGGTCTTCGTATATAATAATAAATAAATAAATATCCTAAAAACTATCCAATAGGAAAGGTGCTCACAGCGTCCTTTAGAGTCGGGTTGATACAGGAGTGAATGGGCTGAGCGCCCGCTCTGAACGCCAAACATCGCCGGGGATGGCATAACATAGTAGTGACTTGAACCCCCTCTCCGTCTGCAG
The DNA here is from genome assembly GCA_900291075.1 of Melanogrammus aeglefinus. Taxonomy (NCBI): domain Eukaryota; kingdom Metazoa; phylum Chordata; class Actinopteri; order Gadiformes; family Gadidae; genus Melanogrammus; species Melanogrammus aeglefinus. The sequence goes on along the minus strand of OLKM01004518.1, from coordinate 4,067 downwards.
ACGACGCCGAAGGGTACCTTTCCCTAGCGACTGACGCTAGTGTGCCCCTTGCCAACAGTCGTGTATCACGTTCTCGGAGTGAGACTGTGTGGTCAATACACATCCATACACATTCAGGGGAGAAGGACCTCTCACACATGATAACTTCAAGAATTATTTTTAATAACCCTGCCTAGTTAAATGTGTCCGCACATCTCTCAGAGTGAGCCAGCACCAGACAGTGATAAAAAAATAAAAAGATTAATTACAAGTCTAAACTGTGAAAGATAGAAGGAGGGGGTTGATGTAGAACGTGCACTGCGGCGCCTTCTCAAGTCGATTGAAATGCATTGGTTATAAATTTGAATGAATTAAATATTCAAATAGTCTACTAGAGCATGCACTGCGCAGCCCCCAACTTATGAGGTGGAAGAAATTCATTCTGATTGAAATGCATTGGTTTAATAAAGGATTAATTTAATATTAAAATATATATTATATAGATAAATATACAATTATTTAGATATAATATTTAGACCATGTAGCTTTTATTCAATTATCTTTCTAACAAGATCTGTAGCCTATCTGACTGTTGATGTCACGCAGCGTCCTGCTACGCGGTCCACTACCTCCACCTAGTGGCCACTTGGCGTCGGTGGTTCTTCTCCTTCCACACCTGTGTGCTGTCAGCTCATCACCAGTTCCTTCTTCAGTCGGAGATCTCCTGCCAGTCGGCGCCAGTTGTCTTACTCCTGCACAGTCAGTATCGGTCCAACTAGTATTCTCGAGCTTTCCTACAGTCTGTCCCCGTGGTAACACTCTCCTTCCTTTCTTAGTACCCCCCGGTCGCCGAACACCTGCTTGCCTGACTACCGCGCTGCTTTCGCCCTGCTTGCCCGTTATCGAACCCCTGCCTGTCGGACTCCCCTCCCGGTTCCTGATCCCCGCCTGTTCTGACGCTCCTCCTGGTTCCTGATCCCCCGCCTTTTATCTGACGTCCCTCCTGTTCCCGACTCCCCTGCCTGTCTGACCGCTTGTCTGACCTTCCAAGAATAACCCCGTTCCCTTTACCTCGTCTCTGCCTGTGTCTGCGCTTGGGTCTCCACGTTCCGTACCCCCTAACAGTACGAACTGGCCTAAACATGGACCCAGCGGATACAGAGTCACTCCGCCAGAGGATCTCCCATCAAGGAACTCTCCTGGGTCAGCACGATCAAAATCTGCAAGAGATTACCTCCAACCTTCGTGAGATGGCCGCGGCTATACAGTCACTGCGCGCCGTCTCGCCGGATCCATCCGTCGCTGTTCCGGGTCCATCGGCTTCGTCCCGGGAGCCGTACATTCCTGCCCCAGAACGCTATGAGGGGGACCTGGGGTCCTGCCGGTCTTTCCTTCTCCAGTGTTCGTTGGTCTTCGAACTACAGCCTCTGACCTACCCCACCGACGGGTCACGGATCGCCTACCTCATCGTTCCCTGCGAGGCGAGGCGCTCGCTTGGCTACTGCCGTGTGGGAACGTGTGTCCGCGTCTGTAGAGACTATTCCGCCTTTACCGCGGAGATGCGGATGGTTTTCGATCACCGTCCGGGGAAAGGAGGCGTCTCAGCGCCTTCTTACATCTCCGTAGGGATCCGCAGCGTCGCCTCCTTCGCTGTGGAGTTCGCACCCTGGGCGGCTGAAAGCGGCTGGAACGGAGAGAGCCTGCAGGGGGTTTCTAAACGCTCTATCTCGATGACATCAAGGACCACGTTGCTTTCCCGGAGGAATCCACGGATCTGACGAGCTGATCGCCCTCTCTATTCGCTCGACAATCGGATTGAGCCGAAACGCCGCAGGAGAGAGGATTCACACGCCAGTCTCGCACGGGTCGAGCTGCACGCAACACCTCGGCCTTCGCTTCGTTCTCCGCTCCACCTCGCGCGAGCGAGACACTCCCCGAGCTATGCAGATCGGACGCCACAAATCTCTCCCCAGCGGAGAGGGAACGGCCGTATACCGCTCCGGTTCCTGCTCTACTGTGGTCTTTCGGGCCACCTCCGGTCTGGCTGTCTTCGCTTTCGGGAAAAGATCGGGCTTGCAGTAAGCGAGGGATCCTGCGAGCCGCTTCCGTAACCCCTCGGTCACCCGTCCCGTCCTGGAAGCAGTCCTCCTGTGGAAGATCAGCCCTCCCGCTCTCCATCCCTCCTGACTCTGGGCCGACGAAGAGTTTCATTGATCGGAGTTGGTCTCCGCGATGGGGAAAGATCGACACGGTTCCGCTGCCTTCCCCATCGAGGACCATGGCACTGAGAGGGAGGACACTCACGCGGTGGAGCACAGTACCGTCCGGTAGACCTACTCGTTAATCCGGGAGATCAACACGAGTCATCTTCCTTATGGTGATTACAGCCTTCCTTCCCGGTCGTTTAGGCTACCGTTGGTCTGAAGACTTCACAACGCCGGATCGATTCGGAACCGGTGACCAAATGTAGATCCACACGCTGCTGGCACATATCTCTTCGTCGATTGTGTTTTGGCGCGCTTACCCCTGGGCTGCTATAGGACTCCATCAAAGCCCCCGGAATCTCTATTGGAGCAATGGCCCCCTGCAGAAGTGCGCCTCGCGGGTGATTGTCCATCGCGCAAAAGTAGCCCGACTGCCTTGGTCCCGCGTAGATACTAACAGTATGCCCGCTGGGCGAAGCGCTCCTCGAGCACCGAGATGCTCGAGTCGGCCCCCAACGCACCCCTAACCATTATCCCCGGTTTCCGGAGAGAACTATCACGACCTCGGGGAGGTGTGAGCAAGTCCCACGCCCTGTGTCCCTGCCCCCCACCACCCTTATGACTGCTTCCCACGACCTGCCTTCCGGGCGCTCCCTCCCAGGGAAGTGCGTCTGTGCAACCTCTCTCGCGCATGCCCCCGGAGCAGTGAGCCGTTATGGTAGTATATTCTGCGAGTACATTGAGGAATCTCTTTCTGCTGCGGAGTCAGTCCGCCCCATTCCTCTTCAACCGGTTTGGGGAGCAGGGTTCTTCTTGGGGGAAGAAGGATGGCACACTCCGTCCCTGCCTCGACTACCGGGGGTTGAATAAACAGCACGGTGAAGAACAAAGTATTCCCTTGCTCCCCCTCACTTAGTTCCGCGCGCGGCTTCGTCCCCCTCCACGGAGCCCATGGTCTTCCACGTAAACCCTATGATCTCTTCTTCACACGCTCTTACCGCCCCATTTGCGTGGGTTTTCGCGACCCCGGTAGGCGGGACCTTATATATGGAAAGACCGCGGTCAACACTCCTTGTGGATACACTTTTCGCGAGATACCTGGTCCATGCCCTTCGTCTTTCAAGACTGCTTTCCCCTGCTGGTGCTTTATCCAGTCCACTACGTGTCAGACGATGTCCTCCGGTATTCAAAGGGATCGGGACATGCCTGAACCGCTCCGTGTTCGTGCTACATAGGACGACGCGGATGCTCTGAGGCTTCTCGAATCTTGTTGGAAGGCGTGCCCCCGACACACCGCCGCAGGTCCACCAGGCCACGGCAGGCCTACAGACAAATGAATGTCTTGCTCGAGAGACCGTTCTATATGTCAAGGCGGGGAGAAGTGGCGTCTTCCACGTCCATTCCGTCTCCTTCCGGGGATATATAATCGGTCAGGGTCAGGATCAGTATGGACCCCTCCAAAGCGTCTCTGCCGGTGGCCGAGTGGCCCTCCCCCCAAACCCGCAAGAGATTTGCAGCAGTTCCTTGAGACATTCGCCAACATTATAATCGCTCCGGTTTACACGGGAGAGCTAGTAGTATACGAAAGTCGGCGGCACCACTCACAGGCCTTGACCTCCAATTAAGACCCCCTTTTCGTGGCCTCCGGAGCGGCAGACCGCATCTCGGAGCCTCAAGCTCCGGCTTTCGTTTCTGCAAACCACATTCCTGGTGCAGCTGATCCCGCCTCTTCCAGTTCGTGCTGTGAGGCCGACGCGGTTTTCTTGACACCAGAGAATCGGTTCGGGCAGGCGGTCCTCTCCACAGCTTTCTCCTCTGATCCAAACAAGCTCCACCCCTGCGCCTTCGGTTCTCCCGGCCGGCTGTCTCCGTCAGAAGAAGACT
>OLKM01004517.1:0-21848 GCA_900291075.1 Melanogrammus aeglefinus | reverse complement strand
TGTCTAAGCCGGAGCCATGCTGCTTTCTATCCTCCGACTGTTTGAATTGAGCTCAGTAGCGAAACAATAATGCTACCCTACCAAAAGCGCCAAACAAGTACCCAGGGACATATCATGAAAGCTTTAGACTCAGAGGGACCAGGAGGGAGGACGACAGCTTAGTCTGCAAACGAACAGTCTGATTAGGCTCATGACCCTGACTTCAACTTCTTATCCACAGATCACCTGACAGGTTACTTAGGTTCACAGAGTGACCTGAGGATTCAACAGGACCAAACCACGCGTTTGTAACTACACAATTTACCCACCCCTTACACAGCAAGCTTACACACGACCTCCTCCCTCATGAAAGCCCTGGGGAAACTCGATGAAGTGACACATCATTTCAATAAATACTGCATTTTATTTTCAAACATAGCCTAGTCAAAATCGAATCAACAGACCGCCAGATGATCAATTAAACTGAAAGCTTTAATAACGCTTAAGTGTGACACTCGCACCACCAACTCCAGTGTTAAGACAGAACACACACACACAGTTACATAGTTCTCTATTAGGTACACAGTTCTCATAAAGTACACAGTTCTTATTAAGCGTACACAGTTCATCTATTAGTAAACACAGTCTCTATTTAGGTACAGCAGTTCTCTATTAGGTTAATAGTTGTTATACTACTCCAATGGACACGGAGGACCGGACAGAGGTTCTCTCTCACAGCTCTGCAGATCTGAAGGTCTGGTTGGGTAGGGGTTACCCGAGGTCAGGGCTCTGTTGGGTTAGGGGTTACCCCGAGGTTCAGGCTTCCTGTTTGGCGGAGGGTTAGGGGGTTACCGAGGGTCAGGGCTCCTGGTTGGGTTAGGGGGTTACCGAGGGTCAGGTTTCCTGGTTGCGGTTAGCAGGGGTTACCCCGAGGGTAGGGTCCTGGTTGGGTTAGCGGGTTACCCGAGGGGGTCAGGGCTCTGATTGGTTAAGGGTTAGGGAGTGACCGCGAGGGTCAGGCACTGGTTGGGTTGGGGGTCGCCGATAGGCTCCTGTTGGGTTTAGGGGTTACCCGAGGGTCAGGCGCTCCTGGTCTGGGTTAGGGGGTACCCGCGGGTCAGGGCTCTGGTTGGGTTAGGGGGTGACCCCTAGGTAGGGCTCCTGGTTGGGTTAGGAGGTACCCGAGGTCAGGCCTCTTCGGTTGGTTAGGGGGTATCCCTAGGGTGCAGGCTCCTGGTTGGGTTAGGGAGTTACCCGAGGGTCAGGGCTTCCTGGTTGTGTTTAGGGTTACCCCGAGGTGTCAGGGTCTCCTGGTTGGGTTTAGGGGTTAATCCCGAGGTCAGGGTCCTGTTGGGTTAGAGTTAGGGAGTTACCCCGACGGTAGGTGCTCCTAGTTGGGTTAGGGGTTACCCTAGAGGTCAGGGCTCCTGTTGGGTTAGGGTATAGACACATCTCTTAGGGATGACTCATCCTTCGGTGGCTATTGCTCTCTAAGTGACGGCTCACTAACAGGCAGAGACCCGACTAGCAAGAATGAAAAGAAGGCACATCCTGACAATTTTCAAACCTCAGGTGATTTTTCACTCCGTGTATGCAATATTCTATATCCAGTAATTGTAATATCTATATATCTATTTCCAATATATTCTATATCATAGGTATTCTTAAAGTGATCGAGCAGTTGGTCTTCAGGGCTGTGGTTCTTCTTGTTAGGGTTTGGATCTTGCAGGTTGTTCGGGTGCTGTTATTGCCGGCGGTGGTCTCCAAGTTTTCTTGTTTGTTTTCTTCCTATATCCGCCCACTTCTAATCGTTCCCAATCGAGGAGATCATTTACTGCACCCTGAGTGGTTGTTTTTGATGCAACGCCGATCTTAACGGTCAGCATGAAAGGCCTTTGGATTCAGGACTCCATTTTTTTCAATTTTTCGTTTCCTTACTGAATTAAATCCTAATTGTTAAACCTATCCTGTATGTAAATCTGATTGTAATGGCTCACCCTCTCCTCGTGTAGTAAGAATATGTAACAGTATTCTCTCTCGCTCTCTTTAAATCAATAGTTTTATTGAGTGCTTTTCATACTTACGATTTATTTTACATTTTTCTGCTGCTTTGCATGTTTTTGTGAAAGCACATTGGGTTGCCTATGCTGTATTAAATGCGGGTGACTATATAATCAATGTTCATGCCATTCCATTCTATTATCTATGTTGCTAAACTCTTATCGGGTCGGGTCCCAAGCAGCATAACTGAACAGGAGCTCCTATGCCGGGGGTGGATCTTCCCTTTACCGCGGTCTAGACCAGCCACCATAACCACCTACCCATGTATTTATTAATAATTATATATAACAACCTGAGCTTCACGTTTGAAGGGTTCGGTAGAACACGTCCTAATGATTCCAGGACTGCTCTGGTTAACAGCGAACAGTAACTCCCACATTCGGGAAGGACGTCTCATAAAGAATAGATGTCTGTTTTAAGTGTTTTGAATGTTTTATGACTTTCGAGGGGGGAATCATCCAACAAAATAAACTTGCTTTGCCTAAGCACAGGTACCTTGTGAAAACATACTGTAATAATGCAAGACTACAACATTCTATGTTGAATTTATAACTGGGCCTGGTATTGCCTCGTAAAGCTTCTTGAGAAGTATACATGGTGACAGTGCCCTCCAGGGACGTGCTGACTGATTTCGATGGAGGACACAGAGGTGGACAGAGACAAAGAGATTGACCGCGCAGCCAAAGTTCGCTTGCTTTCCCAGGAATGAGTTAGTCGATTCACAACGACGAGGCCAGAGAGGACGACCTCAACGCAGAATCATTAAGGACAAGCAGAGCAAAGCCAGAAAGTAATAGAACCAAATAGAAACACATTAATAGATTTGGGATGAGAAAGTGATTACAAATATTATGATAATAATACTGCATGAAAATATATGATATGTATATATTGTGCAATCTATACTGTGAATGTATGTGTGTGGATATAAATATAATATCATATTATATATATATATATTATATATATATATATATATATATATATGATATTGTGAACAATCTGCTGCAACGATGTAAAGAGCAGTTGTAATTTGTTTTATTCTAAACCCTTCTTGAATATGTCTAATCATTCTCAAGCTGTTTGAAAGAGATCAACTATGGCCATTGTCGGAGCAGGCTGACCCATCAGAAGTATGAGGCTCGCCATGTCGCCGTAGGCAAGAGCATGAGCAGCAAAGCAAAACAGGCCTTAACAACCAAAGGATTATCCATACGTTTTCTGGCTTCGTCAAGGTGTCTGGATATATGATTTAAATCATCATTCATAAGGGTGTCTGTGTGGGGGGGGTAATTGGACAATGCTTTATCTTTTGTTTTGTTTTTGCATATTTCCCTAACCAATCGGTTTCTCATTCCTCTCAGGGACTCCATCGATTGTTGTGATCATATTTCCATAGTTACAGCAAGTTTTCCAAAACTTGCTTTTGAATTTGAACAATTTGTCCCAGTAGGACATCTTCTGCATCTTTCTCGGGTACCATTTCCTTTATCTAGTCATTTCTGATGAGAATGCTTTGCTGTCTGATGATTGTTTTCCTGTTCCTTTTGTCTGAGTCGAGGGAGAACATTTGACTGATGCCTTTGAGGCACTCTTCTCTCCTGTTGGGGTGTTGAAGCTTAAAACGACAGTAACTACAAAAATAATATACTATTTGAACCCTTTAATACAGTTTTTTGTCTTCTGTCTTAAGATGGCAATTTGTATTTTGTTTCTTTTCTAAAAGAGGGAATTTTATTTCGTAGGAGACCTATTCAAAGATAAAACAAATTGTTTTGGTTGTGTCTGTATATAGGTTTACTCTGTGCGATAAGCATCTTTACAAAAACTCTGAATGAATGTTTGCTACACAAACAAAATACAAACTGTGTCTTTTTGCATGCATAAAGGGATATGCTAAATTAAAGGCCTCGTTTTCTTGTAATTTATTACAGTAAATTTGCAATTAAACTGAGACTCAATTTCATACATAATATAACAAACAACACTAATTGAGGCAGTGTCATGTAGTTGTAACACCTTTCCAACCACAGCATGGCGCCTAGATATTCGAGATGAATATATACACGTGCCATTAAAATCATTTAAGACATTTGGTCGTACTCTTTATTGAATACATTTGTCTCAAAAATACTGCACTAACTAATGAGAAATGGAAATATCGATTAAAGTTCAGATAGTCCAACACCATTTTTTAAGTTGACTCTGTCGACCTCCTGAAATGTATTATATTAAAATCTAAATGAATTGTGGTGTAATAAATAAGTCACCAGTCAACCACTGAAGCCATTTGTTTAATATGAATGGTAGATCTAGATAGATAGATAGATAGATAGATAGATAGATAGATGATACATGCATAAATGTTACTCGATATATTTTTATTATGGGCGAGGCTATTGCACTCTGTACAATTATCAGGATACACTATTTGTACCTGTTGCATTAGAAGTGAATTCCTATTTGTAGGGTCAATTATCAATATACGCACAAAGAATGTGTTCTATAAATAGCGTAGAAAGTGTTCTATTAAAAAACAAAAGAACTGCTGCAGAAAGTATCCCTGACAAGATCTCTCAGAACATTTTTTAGTTGGACACCAGACTCCTCAAATCGCATTTCTAAATGCCCATTGATTGCCTCGGATAGCTTTGGAATAACTACACTATTTTGCATTCTTAGCTCCTCAAAAAACGCACGAGTCAAAAGTCAATTAACTTACTCAAAGATTCATTCATTGTGTTAACCATATAAAAGCCCAAAATATAAATAAGCACAGTTGGGTACACAGTTGGGTTTTTAGCCCAACTGTGTGACCAAGATAAAAGTACCAGGGTGCGAATAGCACTCAGTTTATTTATTAGTCAGTGTTTTCTCCATAAGAGGGCAATATAAGTGAGTGATTGAGACTGAAAAAACAATCTGTTTCTTTCTAAGTGGTCTCATTGTCCTTTCCCTTTTCTTACACCTTAATCAAACCGCATCATATGGAGATATCAAAACCCATTCCATGTGTATTATTCAATACAGCCTACTGCCAATATGATGCCATCTGAACTAGGGTCCAAGGGCTCCCTGTTTGTCCAAGAACTGGAAATAATCAGGGTAAAATGACAACAGATGCAGATTGCTGTGTCGTGGAGTAGCAGGCTGCTTCAGGAAGTGAATGAAGTAGCCGTTACTGATTAATATATATTAAGCCAACGGGGACAAACAGTTTTTTATGGATACTTTTCTTTACGCAAGGGACTCTGTACCCATGCCCTGAGGGCAATAGAGACAAATAGAATCACAATCCAAGGGACTCTGTACCCATGAGGGCAGGAGATAGAGACAATAGAAACACAATCCAAGTGACTCTGTACCAGGAGATAGACAAATAGAATCACAATCCAAGGGACTCTGTACCCTGAGGGCAGGAGATAGGGACAACAGAAACACAATCCAAGGGACTCTGTACCAGGAGATAGAGACAATAGAATCACAATGCAAGTGTCGGGAACAACAGCTGAGCCCATTTAATAATAGCCTATGTAGGACTGTGGCTTAAACACAATGGGCTACATTTTGAGAAGAGGCTACTAGACAACAAACTCTCCTCCCATACAGTATATTGGTTAGCGGAAGTTTGGCTGATACCAAGGGGATATTCTATTGTGATTAATTTGGATATTTAAATAAAAAAGAACACAAATGGGGTCAAAGCACAAGCTCAAACATGTCAGTGTCCTTGATGTACCAAACAAAGAAATAAACCATTCCCATAAGTGGCTAACTGTGAGGCTGTTGTCTTGGAAACAAGACTTGAGGAGCACTATTGAGGTGCCGGGGCTTGTCATTGTGTGGTGTGTGTGTGTGTGTTGTGTGTGTGTGTGTGTGTGTGTGTGTGTGTGTGTGTTTGTGTTTGTGTGTGTGTGTGTGTGTGTGTGTGTGTGTGTGTTGTTTGTGTGTGTGTGTGGTGTGTGTGTGGTGTGTAGTGTGGTGTGTGTTGTGTGTGTGTGTGGTGTTGTGCATGGATCATGTTTACAGTAGTTGGATCTTTTAACATGCCCAGCGTTATTGAAGGGTTTCAGTTTTCTTTATTAATGCATTTGGAGATTTTAGTCTGTAAATAAACAAATATATCCAAAATGATGTTAAAACCTAGAAAACTAATTTATATAAATATAGAATACCTGCTTGAGGCAAACAAACTCGACTGAGTGTAGTAGGGATTCATTCATGAATGGCGACATTCTTATCAATAATTCATTAATTTGAATTATCTTTAGTCAGTGTAGTCATCAATGTTTCCATAACTTCCTCCTATCCTGATCGAAAAAAGTGTACATCTGGACTTGACTGGTGCCAACGCCTCAAGGCGTAACTGTTCCATTCCACAGCTGTTCCTGCAGTGAAGTCACCCATTAAAACAGTACAGCCTCAAGGGCCCTCTACGGCTTGTCTGCAGAGCTACTTGTTACGTTCAGTGTGTTCACCCCACCGGGTATACTTTAGGCCCAATCCCAATTCCCCTTGCCCTACCATTAGCCCTACCCTTCTGCTTTTATACATTCAGGCCTCGGGTAGGGTGTCCCAATCCCTGTTTGGATGGAAGGGAAGGGCTAGTGTAGGGCTGGCCCCCCAAACTAAGGTCCCCTTTTAACCTGGGTTAAAAGGGAACTCATGGGATGCCTTTGTGGTGGGATGGCTTCACCGACTGATCGGTGAGCACAAAAAATAACCGCATATTAATTTTCTTAATTTAATAAAGACCAAATATGATGATAATCATTGTTTTGTCTTAGTATATAATTTTTTGGATGTATTATAGACTATTATCATTATAACACCGGACAAAAAATTGTAAGTACGCTGATCCAGTTTTCGAGTTGTTGTATTTGTTAGCACCCCTCTAATATCCAGTGGCAAGGCGGGTTGATGGAGCTCCCCGTCGGGGGCCTGGGACTCATGATTATGACATGGTCATCTAACATTCAATGTCAATGTAATGCAATGTTGAATTATATTTTCATACATTATCATATATCAAATACATGGTACATTCAAATACATGGCCTCTGTCTTTCTCTGTCTCTCTCCTTCTATCTCTATCTCTGTGTCTCCCTCTCTGTCTATGTCTCTCTGCCCTGGGGTCCTGTGGACCCATAAGCAATGTTAGACTGAACTCAGATACCGATAAGGGCAATAGAGCAGTGCTGCCAGACCAGGCAGATAGGCCTTATCCAGCTAAGGCTGGCCCCTTTTAGCATAACTTCACCTTGAACCACTCCTTTTGTCTGTCCCTTTCAAAAGCCTTTCTGGACTTATCATGCATTGACACAGATGAAGAATGAACTCTGGATGCGGCATTTCCAGAGCCTCCGGTGCTGTTCTACTTAGGCTCGGTAGAGTAAACTTAGCAGTAAGTATTAACAGAGATTAGGATTGGCAATTCGTTTTAGATTCTGGGGATTTTGCGGGACAACCGGTCTCTCCTCTCCCCAGTTATACTACTGGCGAACGTCCAGTCACTGGACAACAAGCTGCATGAACTCCAGAGCAGGATGGCGTTTCAACGGGACATTTAAGACCTGTAAGGTTATGGTTTTCACAGAGACTTGGCTCCACCCTTCGGCCCCAGACTATGCCATTGTTCCACATGGATTCTCCATTCGCCGCCAGGACAGGAAAATAACATCAGGGAAGAGCAGGGGGGAGGTGTCTGCTTCATGGTTAAGTAAGTAAGTAAGTAAGCTTTATTTGTGCAGCGCCTTTCACAGACCAGGGTCACAAAGCGCTTCACAGTTAAAACAAAAAAAAAACAATACACAGTTAAGAAGTACATACAATTTTTTTACAATCATAGCAGCCACAAGACAGCTAAGCAAAAGCATGAGCAAACAAATAGGTCTTTAGTTGCTTTTTGAAGGAGTCAACAGACTCCATTGAACGCAGAGAGAGCGGAAGATCGTTCCAGAGCCTGGAAGCAACAGCCTGGAAGGATCTGTCTCCTCTGGTCCGGAAACGAGTGCGTGGCAACATCAGCAGATTCTGATCCACAGACCTCAGAGCCCGAGTTGGGGTGTAGGGCTGGATCAGATCACTGATGTAAGGCGGAGCCTGGCCATGCAAAGCTCTGAACGTTAAAACCAAAATTTTAAAATTGATCCTGGACCAAACTGGCAGCCAATGAAGAGCTTTAAAAATAGGGATTATATGAGTCCTCCTATTGGTGCGAGTCAGAACTCTCGCTGCAGACTGCAGGCGAGACAGCTCCTTTTTGTTTAGACAAGAAAACAAACTATTACAATAGTCTAAACGCGAAGACACAAATGCATGAGTGATCAGCTCCAAGTCATTTTGTGACGCCCATTTCTCTGAGTTTCGAAATTTTCCTCAGTTGAAAAAAGCAATTTTTGGTCATCGTTGTTTACAGTGCTGCACTAATGACATGTTTTGTCAAACACAACACCCAGGTTTCTTAGGCTCGGTTTGACAGACTGGCCCAAGTCACCCAGGTACTGGTTAATCCCTGGAATGGAATCATCAGGGGCAATAACCAGTGTTTTTGTTTTTGTCCACATTAAGCTGCAGGGTGTTAATGACAAGTGGTGTTCAGACGTGGAGGTACTTTCATTGGACTGTTCTTCCAACTTAGAGCACCTCAAGATCTGATGCCGGTCTTATTATTTGCCCAGGGAGTTTACATCGGTTCTGCTCACAGCGGTGTATATCCCACCGGACGCTGACACCAACCAAGCGCTGGACGAGCTGTATCGAGTCATTGACAGGACGGAGACCTCACGGCCCGAGCCTGCTTTCATTGTGGCCGGGGATTTTAATAAACCCAGGAAAGTCTTGCCGAGATACCGCCAGCAGATCAGCTCTCCTACGCGGGGGGGAAACACGCTCGACCATGTTTACTCTCCCTTCCGCGATGGACATGAGGCACTCCTACGACCCCCTTTGGCAAATCAGACAACAGCTCAGTACTGCTTCTGCTTCCCTATAGACAGAGACTCAAACGTGAGGCCGGTGACACGGACCATTCAGCGTTGGTCCGACAAATCAGACTGCATTACGGGACTGTTTTAGCACTACAGAGAGTGGGATGTGTTTAAGGACCATAATTTAAGCAAACACACAGACTCTGTGAATTGCTACATCGGCAAATGCATTGATGACGTCATGCAGCGGATTACTGTATGGACATTTCTCAATCAGAAGCCCTGGGTTAATGGAGAAGTTTGAGCCAAACTTAAGGCACGGACTACCGCCTACAACTCAGGTGATTTGGAGGAGTACAGCAAGTCCAGGTATGCGCTCTGGAGAGCTATTAACGGTGCTAAGAGACAATACAAGGACAGAATGGAGTCCAACTTTGAGGGATCCAACTCAAGACACATGTGGACCGGACTCAGAACAATAACAGACTGTCAAGGGACAAGGAGTGTGACTGAGGAAGTGTCTCCATCTCTTTCAGATGATCTTAACACCTACTTTGCATGTTTTGAGAGCTACTCTCTGACTCAGGAAGAAGAGATGGACCAGGACCCCTGCACACTAGTAATAACAGAAGCAGATGTGTGCAAATCGTTCAAAAGGATAAATCCACACAAGGCCCCTGGTCCTGATGGCATCCCTGGCTGGGCTCTCTGGGTGTGTGCACATCAGCTGGCAGGTGTGTTTACAGACATTTTCAACAAGTCACTGCTCCAGTCTGTGGTCCTCACATGTCTCAAAAAGTCCACCATCATTCCAATCCCCAAGAAGTCAAAAGCGTCCTGTCTCAACGACTACCACCCAGTAGCACTCACCTCCATCATCATGAAGTGCTTCGAGCGGTTAGTCAAATCAGTCATCACCTCCTCCCTCCCTGACTCACTGGACCCCTGCAGTTTGCATACAGAAACAGATCCACAGACGACGCCATCGCCCTCACCCTCCACACTGCCCTGTCCCACCTGGACCAGAGGAACACATGTGAGAATGCTGTTCATTGATTACAGTTCAGCAGTCAACACCATTGTGCCCTCCAAGCTTGCTGTGACTTTTTTGTGACTGGATCCTGAGCTTCCTGACGGGCAGACCCCAGGCAGCGTGGATGGGAAACGCCACATCATCCACCCTGGCTCTAAACACCGGTGCACCACAGGGCTGCGTGCTCAGCCCTCTCCTCTACTCACTGTTCATACATGACTGCGTGGCCACTCACAGCTCCAACACCATCGTCAAGTTTGCTGACGACACGACCGTCATTGGCCTGATCACCAACGGCGACGAGACGACGTACATAGAGGTGAGAGCCCTGACATGTTGGTGCCAGGACAACAACCTCCAGCTCAACCTCAGCAAAACTAAGGAGCTGATTGTCGACTACAGGAAGTGACAGGGAGCCGAGCACTCCCCCATCACCATCAACGGGATGAAAGTAGAGAGAGTCAGCGGTCTCAAGTTCCTCGGGGTCCACATCTGCAAGGACCTGACCTGGACTCACCACACCGACGCCATCACAAAGACAGCAAGACAGCGGCTCTTTTTCCTCCACAGGCTGCGGAGGTTCACCATGGACTCCAGGATACTCTGCAACTTCTACAGGTGCACCATAGAAAGTATCCTGACCGGTTGCATCACCGCCTGGTACGGCAGATGCACCACCCTCAACCGTAAGACATTACAGAGGGTGGTGAAAGCTGCCCATCACATTATCAGGACGGAGTTGCCATCTATGGAGGACCTCTTCACTCAGCGCTGCAGGAAGAACTAACCGGATTATTAAACACCCTCATCACCCCAGTAACAAACTGTTTCAGCTGCTCCCTGGCTCGTTCACACATGATTAAAAAGGCTTAAAGTCAGTTGTCGTTTACATTCAATTGAATGATTTGGAGCACCCTCTTTAGCATCTTCTTCAGCACAGTAACTAAGAGAATGATGGGAAAGTAAGTACTGCAGAAAAGCCAGCAAAGGGTTTGATAAAAGTAAATTCTACTTAAGTTACAGATCGAGACAACAGGGTGTCTATGTCTATAAAACAGAGGATTTAAATGCTATAGGCCTGGCTAAAAGTCTCATTCCCTCCTACTCGGGGCTAACTGCAAGGGAGAAATATAAATAAATATACAAATCCACTTTGACAGGCATTATGCAAGGGGGCCTTAAAAACACAACCTTGTTAATTAGTTCCCAAAGGCACCAGAAAGTGCTTGCTTTGATTGAGGCGGACGGGAAGGTGAGTTCGTTTTGAGAGTGGGAGTTCTGAGAGGGAGCGCAACATTTTTAACAAGAGTTGTTTCAGGTCATCAAGTACTACAGAGATTTCACACTTACAGATGTATACCTCACCTTCATGATCAACCTTTCACGGCTACATGCAAGGTAATTGGATGTTCACACACTTTGTTGAATTAGCATGAATATATTCTAAATGCCCTGGAAACTTGCTGTCTGGTTACTTGGTGCTTTGTGTGTTTCTCACGAATTTGCATCAAAGGACAGGAAATATACAGGAAATAAAATACCTGGGCTTAAATATTTCAGTGATGATCAAATTGCATTTTGCTTAGGAAGGGTCCTAACTGGGTGAATTGCCCCGGAAGGACATAAGTGACAGGCAGAATAAGAGCTGGTCAAGTTTTCTAAATGCTGAGGAAAGGTGATTCAATGCTTCCCCTTGTATCTCCTTTAGGGCACACGGGCCTAAAGGAGATAATGCAGCCCAGATAAGACAATCCCACGTTTCCTTGCAAATGTAAAGCGGGGCACAATTCAGTCGTTCATGAGAACCAACGATCAACATGACCATAACGGACGCAGAACAACAAGTCGTCCATCTTGGAACATTGAGGTTTGACACGACGCAACCCCACGTCCATAACAGCCTCAATATGGAGCCTGGGTGTTGAAAGTCGAAAGCTCTTAGGTGTGTCTCTCTTTTCCAAAGTCCTGATTAAATCGACCTCAGATCTTTCCTTAGCTTCATGACGTTTTCATTTGAGTTCAAGGACAATGCAATAATATCAATCATTCTGCTTCATGTTGAAGTTTACTCTAGTCTCAACAGATTAATGGAGAACATTAGATAAAGTGAATGAATGAAGAAGTAGCTGTTAAATGAAGTTGGTGAGAGACGTATAATAGAATAGTATACGTCAATGTCGATGGAATCATCGACATTGAGAGGATATGTCAACTCAATTCACTTATCTTTGTCAATTTTTGTGTTATTACTAACCCCCCCTCCCACGCACGCACGCACGCACGCACGCACGCACGCACGCACGCACGCACGCACGCACGCACGCACGCACGCACGCACGCACGCACACACACACACACACACACACACACACACACACACACACACACACACACACACACACACACACACACACACACACACACACACACACACACACATAGAAGAGCTAAGCTCCGTCGTGGGGTGGAGGGTACACGGCACAAGGACACGGGGCGGGGCTTCCTAATGAATGGGGACCATCAGGGTGAGGTGTGACTGGGGCATCAATTATGGCTCCAAACACTATTATTCATATTATCTGTTTCTGCAGTGCAATTATTTCATGTTATTGTAGGTAGAAATATGTGCAGACTTAAAATGTGCCATCAAACCTTGAAGTAGTTCACGCGTCAAAGCACAAGTGGCATTTTTTCATCATGTGAGAGCAGGAAAGGTGCATTGATTTAACAAGAAGACTCTTCTACGACTTTCCTTGCTTTAGTCAACAGAGGGATCTGGGCACAGCTTCAGCTTGACATTGACCCAGAAGCACGGTGTTATAGGAATACCCCATACCCCCCTGATTTGTGTGTGAAACTGTTTGGGTGTGTGTGTGTGTGTGTGTGTGTGTGTGTGTGTGTGTGTGTGTGTGTGTGTGTGTGTGTGTGTGTGTGTGTGTGTGTGTGTGTGTGTGTGTGTGTGTGTGTTGTGTGTGTGTGTGTGTGTGTGTGTGTGTGTGTGTTTTGTGCCTGTGTGGTATGTGTGAGCATATGTGTGTGTGTGTTTGCCTGTGTTTGTTTTTGTGTGTGTGTTTGTTTGTGTTTGGTGTTGTGTGTGTGTGTGTGTGTGTGTGTGTGTGCGCAGTTTACAGCAGGACTGTAACTAATGGGCTGGGCTGAGGTGGTGATGATGTCATCACCAAGGTGCCACTCCCCCTGGAGTTGCAGTTTTGGGGTTTCTGGGCAGATTTTGCCGACGTCGGTGGGCTGAGTGAGACAACTTTTGCTCTAAAATTCAACATTAGTTTTTTAAATTTCACAAGAGAAGCATTAGGAAAAACCCAATGTGATATTGAAACAGACAAACATGGAATAAAACCCAGCCTAACCAAATAAAAGACGCTTCCAAGCACTAGTGAAACATGTACAAAAAAGAGCAATCCTGTCCAAAGCTGATCAGTTCAAAGAGCGGCAAATTATAATAACAGTACTGTTCACAAGTACAACAAGGCCTTCAACAGTATGCAGTTTAGTTTGCTAACTGATCAAGTAGTATGTTACTAGCAGGTAGTGCACATTGTTATGGATTTATGGTTTTATAAAATGTTTCTATGTAGAGTAACATGTTGACCATGTTTAACATTCATGAAAAGGAGAGAGTTTGGTCTGTCTTTAGGTATTGTCAACATATGGTACTCATCGTTTCAAAGCCATGTATTAATGACTATAAAATATTGGACCTTTTAAAACTAATAATAATAATAATGTGATGTATGTGAGGTTTGGAATAAAATATAAATATATCTCAAACAACATGCTGATCACGGTATGACGAACAACAAACACTATTTGATTTAGGACTGGGAAGTGGTAAACGTTAAACCACAAGGGAAATTCTCTCTTGGAAGCACACACACACACACACACACACACACACACACACACACACACACACACACACACACACACACACACACACACACACACACACACACACTTGATTGCTTAGCTGACGAATCATCACAGGTGTGCAGCCTCTGGCTCTGAAGAAGTTGGCCAGTATAAACTCACATGTGGCTGGGTTTTAATTGGCCCCAATAGGCTAATGGCATGCACAGAAAACTCATCATCATAAAATATACAACTTAGTATTGTTCATTTCCCCCCAGCCGCTTGGATGGGACGCACATTTGCTGGGATAAGCATGAACCTTTACGGCCTAACTGTGGCTTTGAGTTAGGGTTAGGTTTAACCCTAACTTTAAACTTGAACCTTTTACGGCCTAACTGTGGCTTTGAGTTAGGGTTAGGTTTAACCCTAACTTTAAACTTGAACCTTTTATGGCCTAACTGTGTGTTTGAGTCAGTGATAAAGACATTGTCTGTCTGAACTCACAGAACCACTGGGTGCACCCACAAAGTTGTCATCGCATTATCACATTTTATCAATTTGATTTCTGAATTGTATATAGGCAAGGCAAGGCAACTTTATTTATATAGCACTTTCCATACACAAGGCAGACTCAAAGTGCTTCACATATAAACATCGTCATACAATAAAATAAAATAATAGAAAATTAAAATAAAAACATATGCAAATAAATGAGTAAAATTGAAAGTTAAAAAGGCCTTTAAGTAATAAAATAGAAAATAAAGGCAAAGTTAGAAAAGATTTTTAGAAAGTGCAATGTATTTAAGATTTAGCAGGAAGCTAAAGCAAACATAAAAGTCTTCAGTCTTGTTTGAAAGGTGCTCATAGTTGGGGCAAGTCTTAAATCCTCAGGGAGTTTATTCCAGCTATTTGTTGCTCAGTAACTAAATCCTGCTTTCCCATGTTTCGTGTTTACTCTGGGGATAATTAACAGATTGTTCTCAGAAGATCTTAGTGGTCTAGAAAGCTTATGTAGTGGAAGCAGTTAAATATTTTGGGCCTTAACCATGTAGGGATTTATAGGTTAACAACATGATTTTAAAATCGATTCTCTGACCTACAGGAAGCCAATGTCACGATTTAAGAATTGGTGTAAGATGTTCAAATCTGTTGGTCTTTGTTAGAACTCTAGCAGCAGCATTCTGAACAAGCTGAAGCTTCCTTAGAGTTTGTTTTGGGACAACTGTAACTAGACCATTGCAGTAATCAAGGTTACTAGTGATAAACATGTACAAGTTTTTGTAAGTCTTCGGTGGACATGAGCTCCCTAAGTCTTGCTACATTTTTAAGGTGATAATATGCAGATTTTATACCTGATTTGATGTAAATGTCGAAATGTTAATCTGAATCCATGATAACCCCTCGATTTCTGGCTTTGATTGAGGTTTACAGGGACAGAGAGTGAAGGTTTTGGGTTACTTTAAGCCTTTCCGTTTTAGAACCAAATACAATTATCTCTGTTTTGTCCTCATTTAGTTGAAGGAAATTTCGGCACATCCAGTCTTTCACTTGCTTAATGCACTGGAACAGAAGATCTATGGGCCGATAGTCATTTGGTGATAGCGATACATAGATTTGCATGTCACCAGCATAGCAATGATGGTCAATATTGTTATTTTGCATGATTTGCCCTAGTGGGAGCATGTACAGTAGATGTTGAATAAAGAGGGTCCTAATATCGAACCTTGTGGGACTCCACATGTCACGTTGGTTGATTCTGATACAAAGTCGCCAATTGAAACAAAGTAGTTCCTATTTTGTAGGTCAGACCTGAACCAATTTAAGACTGCCTGAAAGCCTCACCCAGTTTTCTAACCTGTCCAAAAGTATTGTATGGTCTACAGTGTCGAATACAGCACTGAGGTCTAGTAACATTAGCATTGAGGTTTTGCCAGAGTCTGTGTTAAGACGGACGTTGTTTACAACTTTAATAAGGGAGGTCTCAGTGCTGTGCAGGGGTCGAAATCCTGATTGGAAGGTGTCATAGCAACCAGTTGATGCCAGGAAGTGATTAAGTTGCTGGAGGACAACTTTCTCAATGATTTTACTTCTGAAGGGTAGATTTGATATTGGTCTGTAGTTGTTAATAATAGAGGCATCTAGGCTCAGCTTTTTTAAAAGGTGTTTAATAACTGCAGTTTTCAAAGCTTTTGGGAAATTGCCTGACTGGAAAGAGTTGTTAACTGCAATATGTCTATTGCTAGGGAGTCGACAACATTCTTAAAGAACTTGGTAGGTAATGTTTCAAGGCAACAGGTGGATGGCTTTAGTTGTGTCACAGTTTACACAAAAAGTTTTAGGGCCCTATTTTAACGGTCTCTGAAATGCAAGTGAGAAGTGCCAAGCGCAAGTAGCTTTTGTGGGCGGTTCTATGGCGATATCGCCATAAATCCATGTCGCAAAAAATGGTAAGGGTTGGTCTGAAGTAGCCTAAATACCCGTAGGTGTGGTTTGGGCGTAACATGCAATAAACCAATGAGAGTGCCAGCTCTCATCCCCTTCAAGAGCCATGAGCGCATTTGAATCTGACAAGTTGATGTTTTGACAGTGCGTCTGCAGTCTCCAATGAGACAGATGCATATGAATTTCAAACTTGAAATGGCTCAGTTTATGGCCAAATAATATGACCTAATTCACACATGGAATAAGATTTTCTTCAGAAATATCGAGTCCTCAAATAAATTTCGGCAAAGAAAACTTATATGATATAACATATCATATGCGTTAACTGTGTTTCGATTTAATGACATACGCAATACATTATAAACATCATTTCTTATCAGTATTCGATGCATTATCGTTATCGACTTGTGTTCCTAATATGCATGTGTCCCCCCGTTAATATACATTGCCATGGACTGTATTATGCGTGTTTAGTTTTTGTGTTTTTAAACAGATGGACGCACACACGCGCACCCGTATTCATTAATTATTTTACACATACACACACTCTCACCCACATTCATTCATTCTTTTTAACACTCACTCGCGGTAAAATAATGTTCTCTCATGATCAAATATTCATCAATCCTAAAAGTTATGCGTATGTACACAATGTCTGTGTCAAGAAAATATTTGTTTGCTGTACAGTGTTTTAAAAGTACAATTTATTACCTCTGTATCAGCTGTTCTTTCCCAAATAATTTCCCAAGAATGTCTGGCTAGGTACATGAGAGAAGCAAAGTGTATGCGTGAAGTGCACAAGCAACATTTCTGTGTGGAATGGAGATCAGGTGGATTATTAGTACGGGTTTTAATTTTATTTGAGAAAAATGTTTCTCTTGCACTCTATAAGTCTAAATTGTAGGGTATGTATGAAGTTTTGTTTTACGCCAGATGCGTTCAACCTTCCTGCATTCTTTTTTCTGTGCTGTTACAGAAGCAGCTTTTCTCCAGGGTGCCTTTTGCTTTCCAGAAATCGTTTAACTTTATAAGGTGCAATGACATCTATGACTTTCAAAATTTTCAAATTAAAGTTTTCTACAAGATCATCAGCAGAACATGGGTTGAGAGGTGGTAGCAAGGAGATGGCCTTTTTTAAAAAGTATATTCGAATCTTCATTGATATACCGTTTTTTGACAGTATTTGATTTTGTCTGTATGTCGTGAATAAAAGATATGTTAAAGAAAACACAAAAGTGGTCAGATAAGGAAGGATCAGTCACAGAGATCAGAAACATTGAGGCCCTTTTTGATAACCAGGTCTAGAGTGTGCCCCTTACAATGAGTAGCCTCTTTCACATGTTGACAGTTCAAATAATAATAATAATAATAATAATAATAATTCATGTAATTTATATAGCGCTTTTCAGTAACCCAAAAACGCTTACAAGTGTAGAATGTTGGTGTATTTTAGTGTCTCTCTTATTGTTCACATTTCTAGTTTAGGAACAGGCCAGGGCCTCTCATACTGATACAAGGTGTTATCCCCAACATTCTGCCATTGTTATGTGTCAGGGTAGGTCGAACCAACCTGGCCCTCCGGGACATAGCCAGGGCCAGATACCTTATCAAGGGAGAGTGCGTCTGTTCACGTGTTATTATCCATCCCCTTTTTGTATTATACTCGCCCCAACCCTTTGGTTCGATGAGTAGAGGGTTTCGACAGCCAAGGAACAAGTCATCGACCACCGGGTCCACTATAGATTATTCAACCTAAGTCTGTATCTCGCTGTACATCCTGGAATAAACCATCTATTCAACCCTCTACTCCAACCTGTCAAGGTGTTTTGATTTCAACTTCAAGAATTACTACTACGACTGAAAATACACAACGCAGAGCCTGTCCGAACAGTTTAGAAATAAGCTGAAATCTAACATTTGGTGCCATGACACCGTCTTGAAGAGAGAGGAGTGAGAAGACGATTGCCTCTGAAGATTGCCCTGTGACAGAGAAGAGCGCGCGCCCTGCCTGGGAGGACGTCTCAACGCCTGCCCTGCCGAGGGACCCGCATCCACAACGCGGCTGAACCAGCGCATCTCTATGCACCACGTGGGAATCAACGGTGACTGAATCTCATTCCACACTCTCGACCAAGAGAAAAGAACAAGAAAGTAATCTTAAAATAATCTACACACACATAACTGTGATTATTATTATTTGTTTTACTATTAGGCTGCACTACATTTGCTGAGTGATGAAGTTGTGTCATTAAGAGCTTGACGAAGTGAGGACCTGCATTAGTGATTAAGAGTTTGTGTAATCACTGAATATACGCCATATGAAACTATTGTTTGTTTCCTTTGTCTGGGTTGAGTCCTGGAATTGTTGAATACGGCTTTGTCTTGGTTTGAGTCCTGGAATTGTTGAATACGGCCTTTGGTCTGGGTTTGAGTCCTGGAATATGTTGTTGAGGCCTTTGGTCTGGGTTTGAGTCCTAGAATTGTTGAATACGGCCTTTGGTCTGGGTTTGAGTCCTGGAATATGTTGATTAAGGCCTTTGGTCTTGGTTTGAGTCCTGGAATATGTTGGATTAAGGCCTTTGGTCTGGTTTGAGTCCTGGAATATTGTAATAGCATGTATTCAAGTGATTTGTTCATCTTTTGCTAGTTTGTCAATGTGAATACGTGTCCTGAATATAACTTAGCTGGTTTGCTCAGGGCTTTTGTTTTACGACTTGTTGACAGGAAAGTGAAACCCGTATTTGTATTGAATTCACTGGTGAGGTTACATGATCGCTGGATTTTTGTTTGTGCTATGTGTTTGATCCCCGCCGAGGAATCACATATATTGTTTTTATGAGAATATTAATGATGGCCCAAAACTAAACGCTGGCCAAAGGAATCGACTGAAGGTTTTCAAAGACTGGGGTCAAGAGACTAGACGAAGGAAACCAGTTGGGTTTGTTACTATGTCTCAGTGTAAGCGCTACCTTTATCAGGCATGTCAGCAAACAAAAAAGAAGGATAATTGGAAAAGACAACTGCTCACTATGAAGATGCTCTGGGAAAGACAGAGAGAGCAAATCAAACTGCTTGCCGATGAAAATTCGTTTGTTAAAGATGAATTGATCGGGGAGAGAGACCTACACCAGACGTAGTTCAGAGAAGGACTGATAGCGGCCCGCCCCCTGACTCAGGGGCCCCCAAGGGGGGTGACCAAGGCAACGGAGGAGAGATTTTGGGAGTTTCTATGGTCGCATGTACCCCACACTACTGCCATCGTGTGGCCAGATGGGAATACAATCTTCCGATGCAGCCATCGTCGCCACCTGGTGGTTTACAGGAGTCAAGACACAGTGTTCTCCCAGCCGTCAACAGCTTTATAGGCGAGTACCCGGTCATCTGCAGTACCCCCCACGTGCCACGGAAGGGAAATCCATCTGCCCCACCTGACTATGCTAACCTCAGGCCCTTGAAGAAGATAGAAAGCGCTGAGGGACGCACAATCCTCTATGAACCCTCCAGCCCGAAGAACATCGAAAAATGGAGTGCGGAGATCGACCACCCAAAGAGAGCAGGCCTACAGCCATGAGAAACTGAAACAACTGATGCTTCTGTACGAACTCCACCCCTACGATGGGCTTGCTATATTGTTCAAAACACTGAGCAGCACTGAGCGCATCCAGTATTCGATACGAAGGTGAGATGCCCTTGGAGAAGAAGGAAAACGAATGGAGGACCAGAGAAGGGATGGGAGGCCATAAAGGCGTTGGATCCAAAGCACTCCAAGGCACGGTCAACTGGACAACAATCACACGTGTTTGCAGAAGAAGACGAGAGTCTGACCAGTTCAACGGAGCGCTTCTTCGAATGTTATTTGCTGCACTCAGGCCAAACTGAATATGATATGGACACCATCGACCAGTCACAGGGAACTTTGCCTTTGAAGACCATGTACTACCCAGCAGGTACTGCCGGAGATCCGAAGGGGAGTAAAGAACAGTTTCCCCGCTGGACAACCGAAGCAGCACAATGGCAGAGATCAAGGAAATTCGGAGAAAAGGTGGATCGAGATGAAGAAGTCAGGATTTCGATTTCTGGCGGACGAGGAGAAGGGAATGGCAAGGGAACGAGAAAGATTCCCCAGCCCAACAGAAATGAGAAACGATTCCTGCCAGACAGACAGAAAGAACTTCGACATGCCACAACTGTGGACAAGTGTGACACTGGCAAAGAGAATGTAAAAAGCCCCTCGAAAGGGTTACCGTGAGCGCCCCAACGAGAAACCCAGGGAACGAAACCGTTCAGACAAATGAAGGAACTATGGAAGAAGAGACAGTCGCAGAGTGGTGAAGAACTCAGCCGCATATACGATTCAATGACGGAAACCAACAATAACTATGGAACCAGTGAAGTAGTGGAGTCCTCCAGGTGTCAAGCAATACCACACTAAACAGAGCTGCCGTGGATGACTGAGACCATCATCAAAAGACTTGAATGACCAGGGAATCATCCTACAAGACTCAATCAATCAAACCATCGAGGGGGCCATACCAAATTCTATTAGTTACTCGATCGCTGTTCGTGTAGCTAAGAAGACGAGTGGATACCATGGCAAGCCCATTGCAAATTAGTTGATTCACCACTTGAAGGACGCTCGTTAGATTTGGCACGCAAATTGACTGATATGGGTGAGAGTAGGAGTGTTTGAGTGTTTGTTTTTTTCATTCCTTTATTTCTTGAGTGTTTGTTATTTTCTTTCCTTTATTTTACGAGAGGTTAGGTTTTCGAAAGATGCTACGACTTTTGTCACCCCTCTCTAAGTTCATGTTGGTTCCTTCTTGACACAACTGCTCAGCTTTAGAACTTTTTGTTTGTTTTGTTTTATTTTTGAACAAAGGTTCAATCATTCATTCATTCACACAAGGTTTATTGAGAACTATGACTGATTACTGATTACTGATATAACCATTTTCGAATCAAGCGATTAATTTTTTGTATGATCATTTTTCATTGTTTATCGAATCATTAAGACAATTACAAACCATAGTTGATTATTATTACTGTTGGAGGGCTGTGACAATGCCTCCCCCATGACTGATTCTGCACTTTTTCTTTGCCCAGGAGTGTTCGTCCTGACATCCTCATCCCCATCACACTGCGGTGGCCATTCATCAACTTGAAAAGAACTCTGTTGCAACTGCTTACTCAAACCAACTGAGTCATGAGTTACAATGGTGAGCTTCACTGCTAAGCAGAGGGAGGGGCCTGACAGTTGACCTTCTTGATTCTTTAAAATTTTTTTATCTGGTTTGTTTAATCATGTGTAACTAATGATTTGTTATTTTCTTTTATTATAGTGGCCTACACCTGGTTTCCTTGTGTATGATTGAATTTTAACTTGTCTTTTGCCTTTATTGCTTTCTTTCATTGATTTAGTTAATTATTAATGGTCACCTGAAAATACATGAATTCTCTTTTTTGTGGTGATCTTTAAACTATGTTTAGTATGATCAAGAGGGAGGAATTTAGATGTTGGTGTATTTAGTGGTCTT
>OLKM01004516.1:10000-21848 GCA_900291075.1 Melanogrammus aeglefinus | reverse complement strand
AGAAAATCTAATCACGACACAATCATTAACCCACAGCTTATCCTACACACACACACACACGCTACACACACATGTGAACACATTCATAAAACAACACAATACACACAAACACACACAGAACATACAGACACACACATGTGAACACATTTATAAAACAACACAACACAATACACACAAACAAACACAGAACAAACACACACACACACACACACACACACACACGCTACACACACATGTGAACACATTCATAAAACAACACAACACAAACAAAATCGTACAGAACATACACGCACCATATACAGCACATACACACATAGAGAGGAAGCTGATTTTCTAGAGAGAATATGTTCCGAGAACGTTGAAAAAACATACAACACACTACAGAAAAACGCACAACAAACAACAGAACAACATGCAACAAACAACAGAACAACATTCAACACACAACAGAGAAACGCGCAACACACAACAGAAAAACATGTAACAAACAACAGAACAACATAAAACACACAACAGAGAAACGTGCCACACACAACAGAAAAACATGCAACAAACAACAGAACAAAATAAAACACACAACAGAAGAACGTACAACACACAAAAGAAAACATACAACACACACAGAAAAACGTACAACACACAACAGAAAAACATACAACATACCACAAAAAAAACGTACGAGTCTTCAGAACCAACAAAGAGCGTTCTAACGTCTGAGTGTGTGTGCATTTGTCCTAGCATGTGTCTGCGTGATTGTGTGTGTGTGCATGTGTGTGTGAGTGTGTGTGTCTTAGCATTTGTGTGTTTGTGTGTTTATATGTATGTGTGTGTGTGTTTATCTGTGTGTGTGTGTGTGTGCGTGCATGTCTTAGCATGTGTGTGTTTGTGAGTGTGTGCATGTGTCTTAGCATGTGTGTCTGTGTGCGTGTGTATATGTGTGTGCGTCTTAGCATTGTGTTGAGTGTGTTTTTCTGTGTGTGTGTGTGTGTGGTGTTTTTGTGGTGGTTACAAATTGCCCACTGACTTGACCACTGCGGTCAACATGAACAGTTTACCCAAACACACACGCACACGCTGAGTGAGACACACACACACACACACACACACACACACACACACACACACACACACACACACACACACACACACACACACACACACACACACACACACACACACACACACACACACACACACACACATCTTCATTAAGACAGAAACATTTCTATTGATCTGCTCTGACCCTCCACTCACATTACAGAACAGATATATGTACAGGCTGCACTAAGTAGGTTACACACACACACACACACACACACACACACACACACACACACACACACACACACACACACACACACACACACACACACACACACACACACACACACATCCACACAAACACACACGCATGCAGACACACACACACACACACACGCCCACTCAAGCAGGAATCAAACTCGCGACTAAAACTTGCTTCTCTGTTCCGGCTCTCTCACTTGCTTGGTTGGCATCTCGCGCTCTCTCTCTCTCTCTCTCTCTCTCTCTCTCTCTCTCTCTCTCTCTCTCTCTCTCTCTCTCTCTCTCTCTCTCTCTCTCTCTCTCTCTCTCTCTCCCCCCCACCCCCTCCCCCTCTCCCCCCCCCCCCCCGGGTGGGGTACAGAAGAGTGTCTGCTCCGCTCTAAGCGGGTTAGAGCTAGCGGGCTAACGGGTTAGCATCGACCTGCGTCCGTCTATCGCATTAGACCGGCCGGCCGCTGCTGGTGTGAGAACCACAGCTCTGGGGGGAGGGGGAGGGGTGTGTGTGTGTGTGTCTGTGTGTGTGTGTGTGGGTGGGTGGGTCTCAGTGTGTGTTTGCGTGTGTGTGGTTTTGGTTATGAGTGTGTGTCTCAGGATGTGTGCGTGTGGGGATTTGTCTGTGTTTGCTTGTGTGTGCGTGTGTGTGTGTGTATGTGTGTTTGTGCGTTTGTGTAATGGGGTATCAGTGTGGCTATGTGTGTCTCAGTGTCTAAGTGTAAATGGGTGTGCATGTGTCTAAGTGTGCTTGTGGGTGCGTGTGATTGTGTGTGTGCATGTGTGCGTGTGCATATGTCTGTGTGCGCGTGCATGCGTCTACGTTTGTGTGTGTGTTTGTGTGTGTGTGGGTATCAGTGTGTGTGTGTGTGTGTGTGTGTGTGTGTGTGTGTGTGTGTGTGTGTGTGTGTGTGTGTGTGTGTGTGTGTGTGTGTGTGTGTGTGTGTGTGTGTGTGTGTGTGTGTGTGTGTGTCTAAGTGTATGTGTGTGTGTGTGTGTGTCTAAGTGTATGTGTGTGTGAATGTATCTAAGTGTATTTGTGTGTGAGGGTGTCTATGTGAATATGTGTGTGTGTGTGTGTGTGTGTGTGTGTGAGAATTTGTTTCCATCAGAGACCCAAGTTATAAGCCACTAAAGCAGGGGCCTCAAACTCAACTTACCTGGGGGCCCCTGGAGGTAGAGTCCGGGTCAGGCTGGGCCGCATCATGTATTACACAAAAAAAAAGGAGCACAACTGACCCAATCTAAGTTAATGATCAGGCTATAATTAGATCACATTGGCGATGTAATCGCTGACAACAGGGGACATTTCATAGTGGTTGGTGGAAACCGGTACTTTAGCATCCTTTGGCTTTTGTCGGGACTCAGGACATGCAACCCAAAATTGGGACTGTCCCGGCAAAACCGGGACATCTGGTCGCCCTATCACAAGTGATAAAAAAGCGTGGCAAGCCACTCAGCAAAAATGTGTGTTTGACAACAACGCGCGGGCCGCACTGACACTAAACTTTGATGTCAAGTAGGGGGCCACAAAATATCATCCCCGGGCCTCAATTGGCCCCTGGGCCGCGAGTTTGAGACCCCTGCACCAAAGTGTGTGTGTGTGTTTTTTTTTTCTGTGAGTGTTTCACTGAGTGTGTGTGTGTGTGTGTGTGTGTGTGTGCGTGTGTGTGTGAGCATGTTTGGATATGTGTGTGTGTGCGCGTTTCCCAGTGTCCGTGTGTGTGCGCCTATGTCTGTGTGTGTACCATCATTACCCCTCACCGGGGGCGCATGCGCACGCAACGTGCTGTTTTAACTTGTTTTAAACTTGTTTTAAATGTATTTTGAGTGCTTCTTATGCTGCTAATCTAAGATGGATCTCTTTTACTTGACTGCACTGTGGATCTTGCTTTCTTTATTAATTGCCCGCGACGTCAATGGCTCTGTTGACCGAGCGAGGATACAATACAGCAGAGTTGCGCTGCTACATTTGAACTTTCTGAGTGGGGCTGGCGTGACAGATGCCACGATACAGCTACCAGAATATATTCGGAGGAAACCCGATCAGAACCGTGGCTTGATCAAGGAGAAGCGGAGGAAACGGGGCAAACGCAGGGGGTGTCAGACTGCACCTCAGGAAACAGCTGACACCGAATCCCTCTGCCTTCCATGATAATGGGGAATGTCCAATCGCTGCGGAATAAAGTGGAAGACCTCCAGACATGGCTCACGGACCGTGACAGGGACTGCGACCTGTTCATTGACGGCTTAGGAGCACCTGTTTGCTGGAACCGAGAGGCTGAAGCGATGGCAAAGCGCAAGGGGGCGGGGTACGTTTATATGTTAACAAGAAGTACCTCTGCCTCCAGCACTATCTTTGATGTGGTGCAAAAATTACAGTCAAATTCACCAGATGCGTCCAACTTCATTCAAGGTGATTTTAACCACGTGTCCCTTGAAAAGACACTTACAAACTTTCAGCAATTTGTCACCTGTCCAACCAGGCGGGATAAGACATTTGATCTCTGTTACGGGTCAGTAAGGGATGCATACAAATCACTGCCACTTCCCCCCCCTGGGCTTAGCTGATCACAATTGCATGCATCTATTGCCGACATACAAGACTGTTTTAAAGAGAGAAAAAACTCAAATGAGGGTAAAAAAGGACTGGACAGAAGAAGCTGTGGACTAAGGGAATGTTATGAGAGCACGGACTGGGACAGGTTTAAACAGTCCTGTGATGGTGATTTGGACGAGCTGGCTGATGTAATATGTTAATATGCTGCCTTCTGTAGAGACACAATTATACCACGCAAGCAGGTTAAAGATTTTCCAAACAATAATCCATGGGTGAATAGTTCTGTTAAATCTTATGTAGAGGAAAAAAGGCTTGCTTTTAAGAGTGCAGCAGTCTCTGAGTTACATGTGGCAACTAGAGAGATTCTCCAGACTGAACTGGAGAATGAAATGGCTGCCAATAATATGAGCTCCGCCTGGATCAGCATGACAATCATTACGGGCCACCAGAATCAGAGACACAGCAAACGTCTCTCTCTAGTGGACTTCAAGTCGGACATTGAGTTTGCCGATGCTCTTACCTGCTTTTATAATCTTTTCGATACCCTTGATTTTAGCAATGAAGTTCAGGAACTTGGTTTTAAACTAAAAGACAAACAGAAATTTCAACTATCACAAAATTATATTTTTAACGTCTTTCACTTGAAAAAAAGGTCAACAAAAGTACAAACCCTGACAATATATGCGGCCGACTACTTAAATCCTGTGCAATAGAGCTGAGCTCCATATTTCATTGCATTTTTAAAAAGTCCTTGCAGACACAGCATGTCCCTAAAGTTAGGAAGGATTTTGTGGTAGTACCCGTCCCCTAATCGAGTGGTCCAAAAACCCTTAATGATTTTAGACCAGTGGCTCTCACATCAATTATAATGAAACATTTTGAGAAGTTGGTAAGGTCAGAAATCATACGAAAAACTGAGCATTTACTCGACGCCAATGCAGTTTGCCTACTGGCCACATTGGGGTGTAGAGGATGCCACTGTCACTTTGCTCCACTCACTTTTCAAACACTTAGAGGGTACTGGGTCTAATGTTGGCCTCCTTTTTGCTGACTTCTCATCTGCTTTTAACACAATCCAACCCCACGTCCTGGCGAGCCGGTTTTTAGAACAATTCAACCTAGATTTTAATCTTGGATTGTGGATTTTTTAACTGAAACGGAGTACTCTCTAGCCAACGCTGCTCCTCTATTGGTTCACCACAGGGATGTGTGCTGTCACCCTTACTTTTCATCCTGTACACCAACTTTGACACTACATGTGTCAAAGTAAATATGAAAACAGGACCATAATTAAGTATGCATATGAGTCTGTTATGTTATGTTGTCCTCCAGAAAAATTAGACTAGACACGGCCCGATAATTGAGGATTTTGTGAAGTGGTGTGAGGAGTCGCTTCTTCAATTAAACAATATCTAAAACAAAAAATAAGATCATTGATTTTAGAAAACTTGCTTCCCCTGCCGATGTCACAACAATATAAACACAACCAGTGCCATACGTGGATTTGTATAAATACCTTGGAACAATAACTTATTTTAAACTGAATTTTGAAGAAAATTGTATTGCTGTGTGTAAAAAGGGACTGAGGAAAATTTTCTTCTTCCATGTGGATGAAACCATAATGACCTTGTTTTATCGTGCTTTTGTTGAGTCAATTGTATCCTTCTCTCTGGTTTCATGGTTTGGAAGTCTTTCTGTCAAGAACAGGAACTCACTCAATCAGGTGGTGAAGTGGTCCAGTGAGCTCTCAGCTGAACCCGGCCTCCCTGTGCACTAGAGAGGTACAGCGGAAAACCAACTCCATTTTAAATGTCCATTTGCATCCTTCGCACAACTCGTTTCAGCTTCTCCATTCTGGGAAAAGGTTTTCAGTTCCAAGGTTTGAAAACCAAGCGTTTTTAAAACAGTTTTGTTCCAGCTGCAATCACGCTGATGCTGTAGAAGCTGCTACATTTGCAACATTTACTTTGTATGAATTATTTATTTATTTGTTGATTTTTAGATCATTTTATCAGGTTTTTACTATATCTGAATTATGTGTAACGGAAGCTCACTTTTAAACTGCGAAACAAGTTTACCTACAGGTAAAAATAAAGTAACTTGAACCTGAAGCTACCACACACTCATAGACATAACCCCGAAATAATCACACACACACACAAGGGCCGCTGATGAAGACACACACAAAGAAGACACACACATACACTTCGACAAACTTCGACACACTCACACACACACAAACACACACACACACACACACACACACACACACACATGCATGCACACGCACACAGGGGCGGAGTGGGGCACTTCTTCGCTTTGACGGGGGGGGGGGGGGGGCTGCTGGCCGGGGGATCCTGACGGAGATCTCGTGCATTTCGCGATTGCTCGTTCGCGTGACCTACTACACAGCGGCACACCGAATTACTGCCGCGGCCCACATAAGTGGACCGGCCCACCGGGAAACCTCTCGATCGTCCCAATGGGCACTCCGTCTCTGCACACACACGCGCGTGCACACAAGCACACACAGACACACAGACACACACACACACACACACACACACACACACACACACACACACACACACACACACACACACACACACACACACACACACACACACACACACACACACACATAATGATACGCAAACACTGTACATGATTTTTTTAAACACGCCATATATCTTTTCTTATTTCAGGAGAGAGAGCGAGAGAGAGAGGGCGAGAGAGGGAGAGAGAGAGAGAGAGAGAGAGAGAGAGAGAGAGAGAGAGAGAGAGGAGAGAGAGAGAGAGAGAGAGAGAGAGAGAGAGAGAGAGAGAGAGAGAGAGAGAGAGAGAGAGAGAGAGAGAGAGAGAGAGAGGGAGAGAGAGAGAGTTATAACTATTATAAATTTGAGAGGTCCTCATAGAATCATTAAGATCTCAGTGGGTCCTAATGCAGACATCACTCATATATTAGCAAAAGGATTCATTTTTTACCGTGTGTGTGTGTGTGTGTGTGTGTGTGTGTGTGTGTGTGTGTGTGTGTGTGTGTGTGTGTGTGTGTGTGGTGCGTGCGTGTGTGTGTGTGTGTGTGTGAGAGAGTATGTGTGTGTGTGTGACAGGTTGTTATCTTTCAGAGTGGATGATCTCAGGAGGAGAATAAGTCTCCATTTACTGAAATTAAAGATTAAGGCCTGATGAAAGAGAGAGAGAGAGAGAGAGAGAGAGAGAGAGAGAGAGAGAGAGAGAGAGAGAGAGAGAGAGAGAGAGAGAGAGAGAGAGAGAGAGAGAGAGAGAGAGAGAGAGACACTGTACACTGTGGCCCCCTACCTGACCACAGTGACTGATGATAGACACAGAGTGATGTTAACAAAGTACAGATTGAGCGCTCACAGCCTGGCCTTAGAAACAGGCAGCCATAAGAAATCATGGCTGCCCAAAGAGGAGCGTCTGTGCCAGCAGTGTGAAGAAGCTGCTGTAGAGACCGAGCAGCACTTCCTACTCCACTGCCCCAAATTCAAAAATGTCCGCGAAATATACTTTAGCAAATTCGGCCAAAAACACCCACATTTTATAAACTCCCATGTAGACCAACTACAAATATTAATGGGAGAGAGAAGAGAGAGCTCTGTCCTCGCAGGACAGTTTATTTCAGTTTGCCACAAAATGAGAGGATGACATTCTACACCAGGCCTCACTGTTTGATTTTGTTTGATTTAAATGATTATTCGTAACCTATCATGTGTTTTATGTAGCTTCTCTTTACATTCATTTAATTTTACTATAATATTACTATTATTTCTATATGTACATATGTACACATGTACATATATCTGAATGTTATGTTAGATTGTTACAGGTTGTTATATGTACACATTGTTCTGACGTTCTCTTTTGTTATTATGCATAATATTTGTAGCACTGTAATGCTTTGGCAACACTGTTTGGTTTACTCCAATAGTCATGCCAATGAAGGCATTGAATTTGAATTTGAGAGAGAGAGAGAGAGAGAGAGAAAAAAAGAGAGAGAGAGAGAGAGAGAGAGAGAGAGAGAAGAATCAGAAAGAGTGAGAGAGAAGGGTCAGAAAGAGAGCAAGAAAGAGAGACCCTGAAAATTTAGCCAGATTCTTAACAGTTCCTGTCCTCCTAATTTCACAAATGCATTTAGCATCAGACCTTTTTGGAATTTAAACATTTATCAAGCAATGCCTTCTGAACACAGAGTGTTTCAGTTGTGTATGTCAATGCTTTTCACTAGTACGTGTGTGAGGATTTCAGTTGAAACGGAAGGCATTTCAGTTGAAACGGAAGGCATTTCAGTTGAAACGGAAGGCATTTCAGTTGAAACGGAAGGCATTTCAGTTGAAACGGAAGGCATTTCAGTGAAAACGGAAGGCATTTCGACGCGACCTTTTTCATCGTTTATCGACGCGGGGGTTGGTCAGCTAGACATTCATGTTATACCTTGTTATCTGAATGGAAAATGCAATATTTTAGGACAGATACACCATTAATCGTGTTTCTAATGACATTTCTAGCGAGAAATATAATTTTTCCTTGCATAATCTTCGGTCAGTGATTGTGTCTGATCTTTAGTTTATGGTTATTAGGACGATTTTATCCACTCGCTCGCATGTTTCAACGATGTCAGGTTGCTAGGGACGCTGCTTTCGCTAAACTAGCAGCTCATGTGCGTGCGCGTGCGTGTGTGTGTGTACAACCCGGTATCACGAGATCTCGTGCTCATGCGCACGAAACGCGTTAATCTATTGAATCGTGTCCCAGAGTACGATTGTTCGACTTTTTCCGTGAAACTCATCACGAAATGTTAACCAATGCATTCTGAATGCGCATCCTTCACAACTATATTGTTGGTCATAACTATCAAACCAAACATCCTTCACATTCGCCGAGCGACGATTATGAAAGTAAAATGCACATTTCTCGCTAAAAATGTTTACATAAACACTTTTAATGGAGTAACTATGCTAAAATATATTTTCCACCCAGAATAAAAAGTATGTCCGCCATTTTCACAGAAAAATAGCCTAAAAACTATCCAATAGGAAAGATGCTCACAGCGTCTATCCGTGACGTAGGCCTAGTCACCGATAGACGCTTTATTAACGCGCTTTTAATGGCGGGTTACGCCATTAAAAAGTGTTTATGTAAACATTTTTAGCGAGAAATGTGCATTTTACTTTCATAATCGTCGCTCGGCGAATGTGAAGGATGTTTGGTTTGATAGTTAGGACGAAGAATATAGTGTGAAGGATATGCATTCAGAATGCATTGGTTAACATTTCGTGATGCGTTTCACGAAAAAAGTCGAACAATCGTACTCTGGGACACGATTCAATAGATTAACGCGTTTCGTGCGCATGAGCACGAGATCTCGTGATACCGGGTTGGTGTGTAACACGCTATTTTATGTTGAAATGCGACGTAATCCACTATTCACGAAGACGTACACTGTCAACGTATGCTTTTGGCGACTGGGTTGGCTCTCAAATATACGTGTTTCTAACAAGATGATGTTAGAAGATAATGATGATATCATTAAAAGTTATATAAAGTAAAGGTTTAATAACACAACCGCAGAAAACATGTGAGCTGCTAGTTTAGCGAAAGCAGCGTCCCTAGCAACCTGACGTCGTTGAAACATACGAGCGAGTGGATAAAATCGTCCTAATAACCATAAACTAAAGATCAGATACAATCACTGACTGAAGATTATGCAAGGAAAAAGTATATTTCTTGCTAGAAATGTCATTAGAAACAAGATTAATGGTGTATCTGTCCTAAAATATTGCATTTCCCATTCAGATAACACGGTATAACATGAATGTCTAGCTGATGGACCCCCGCGTCGATAAACGACGAAAAAGGTCGCGTCGAAATGCCTTCCGTTTCAACTGAAATGCCTTCCGTTTCAACTGAAATGCCTTCCGTTTCAAATGAAATCCTCACACACGTACTAGTGAAAAGCATTGACATACACAACTGAAACACTCTCACACAAACAACTGAAAAATGATACGCTCACATACACAACTGAAAAGCTCGCATAAAACCTAGTGAAACCTTTTGCATGGACTACTGAAATGCTTTAACAGATACTAGTAAAATATTCTCATACACACAGCTGAAACCACTCAAATAGTCTATAATAGCTTTTCAGTTGTTTGTGTGAGAGTGTTTCAGTTGTGTATGTAAAAGCTTTTACTTGTGTATGTGTGAGGTTTTCAGTATAGTATGTGAAAGCATTTCAGTAGTCCATGTAAAAGGTTTCATTAGGTTTTATGCAAGCTTTTCAGTTGTGTATGTGAGTGTATAATTTTTTCAGTTGTTTGTGTGAGAGTGTTTCAGTTGTGTATGTAAAAGCTTTTACTTGTGTATGTGTGAGGTTTTCAGTATAGTATGTGAATGGTTTCATATGTGTGTAAGAGGACATTTTTCAGCTGTGTATATGAGAACATTTTACCAGTATGTGTGAAAGCATTTCAGTAGTCCATGTAAAAGGTTTCATTAGGTTTTATGCAAGCTTTTCAGTTGTGTATGTGAGCGTATCATTTTTCAGTTGTTTGTGTGAGTGTTTCAGTTGTGTATGTAAAAGCTTTTACTTGTGTATGTGTGAGGTTTTCAGTATAGTATGTGAATGAGTTTGGTTTCATATGTGTATGTGCATGCTTATTCTGAATAATGTCCCATACGGCCCCTCATACCATAAGCACCACACACGTACACGTACCAGCGGGACGGGTGTGTACGAGGCTGGGAGGGAATCATCACAGTATACCCACTACAATAAAATAGACTACACCACTGGTTTTATGACTAAAAAGTCCCATGACTTAAAAAACCCCTGATAAAACTGAGGTAACCCATTTCATTTGAAGAATTTAGAATCAGTTAAAAACAGAGCAGTATCCAGCCCCAGGTTACTTACACATCTGAGAATACAGCTGGCCATATTCCTCAATACCAAGTCTGTCGAACCAGACAGAAACTTTTGAAAAACTGTATTCTAAAAGTGGCTGTTCTACTGGCCAGGTGGATGAGGCACCTGTCCCTCCTCCTCTCTAGATAAAAATAGCACTCCCTGTGGCACCCAGTGCAACCCATCCCAGAAAAACAATCCACCATCTTCCTTTGAATTCGGGGTAGTAAACCTGAGGGAGGGTCAACACATACAAGATAGTGCCACAGTTGGGAGGCTACTAGATCATTTAAAACCAAAACTCTACCTCTATAGGACATTTGTGGCAGTAGCCATTTCCATTTTTTAAGATTACCAACTTTTTCTTTGACGTTCTCCCAGTTCTTCTGGACTATGGTACGGTAGATTTTGGGGAGGAACTGGGAGAGCGCCATGCTATTCGCAGACCGGTTCTAGGGATAGTGCATAGAGCATCCCGGAAAGAGCACAGCCCTGCCTGACGCCTCTACACACTCTAAAAGGAGCACACAGTCCGCCGTTAAATTTCAGTACACTCTCAACCTCACTGTTCAAAACTTTGATCTTGGCTATGAAACCAGCGCAGAACCCAAATTTCTCCATAACTTTCCAGAGGATGTTGTGTTCCACGCGGTCAAATGCCTTTTCCTGGTCTAGGGAAATAAAACCAGTATCAAACTTAGAGACCTCCAAGACATCCCGAATCAGGTAGACATTGTCTACCATGGACCTGCCGGGCACACAGTACGTCTGGTCCCGATGGATGGACTGCTCCATAGCTTCCCTCAGCCTGTTTTGGCTTTGGACAGAAGCTTGTAATCCACACAAAGCAAAGACATAGGCCGCCAGTTCTTTATAACCTGCAAATTCACCTTTTTTGGTAGAAGCTTTATGACTGCTCCACGGCAGGACATTGGCATGGAGCCGCAGGCCAGGCTCTCATCAAAAACATCCAAGAAGTCTGCAGATACATTTTCCCAGTACGCTTTATAAAATTCTACTGTCAGACCGTCTATAGCCGGAGCCCTCCGCTCCTGCATGCTCTGCAA
>OLKM01004516.1:0-2500 GCA_900291075.1 Melanogrammus aeglefinus | reverse complement strand
CTGAACTGACTGCATGAAAAGCTTTTCGTAGGCCAACAAAAAATAAGAATATAAATGAGGTGAAACAGATCAGTCAGTGCATTTACATGACAGTCAAGAAAATCAAACTATTGGGTTAATCCAGATATGATTGGATTATTAAAATGCATCTATACACCTTAGTCACACTATAATCGAATCAAATCGAGTTACTCATAGTCCAATTAAGACACCTAGATTATTCAATCGTTAGTCAAATTAAGCGTGCACGAATTGGGTCGGATCGCATGGAATCGGATTTTGCGTTCTGCGCATGCTCGACATTTCCCCTGGGGGCCGTGATCCCGAAGTATAAGGAGATGATAGTCATGTGGTTATCCCTATCCCCGTCGGAAAACGAGAGACGACGATTTATTTAAAAAGGTGGCAAAGAAGATGGAGGAAACCGGTGTCGTGCCAATGTAGTTACCCCTTATAAGAAGTGTATCATTACCAACCAACCCGGTCTCACGAAAATATGTGACACTGTCACGTTATTTTAATCTATTGTTCGTGATCAGGGACACGTATTTTCAAAATTTTCGTGTCAAAAAGCACAATTTTCAAACTGTCAATGGCAACGTCCGCTCGGCCACTGGACTTGCGAGGCATCGACGCGGACTTTCATTCACATAGCCAAGAACAAGACAATAGATGGCTAGGGTACAATAAACATCAAGAGGCATACCATTCTCTAAAATGAACAGATGAAGCAGCTACCCCTGTTTCCTTCGCGGTTTGCCTACAGAGCAGCGCACCTGCATTTAATATATCCGTGAATTGTTACAATTTCTCAGAATCAAAGGCGAAAGTAGAAACGGGTGGCCAAAAGCTGTCATATTGTTAGTTATCACAGACTATTATAAGTAGAAAGGGGTGGCCAAAAGCTGTCAAATTGTTAGTTATCACAGACAATGTCTCGCAAGTCCAGTGTCCGAGCGGACGTTGCCATGACAGTTTGAAAATTGTGCTTTTTTGACACGAAAATTTTGAAAACACGTGTCCCTGATCACGAACAATAGATTAAAATAACGTGACAGTGTCACGTATTTTCGTGAGACCGGGTTGTAGCAACATGCATTCAGTATACGCTTCTGTTACGACTCGAGAGTAGCGTATGTGTGTGCGCGAGAATGGCAGTGTGTGTGTGTGTGTGTGATTGACTTCAGTGTGTGAGTGGACGAGCGAGGGGAGCGAGCGGTTTACGCGTGTCAGTTTAGTGAATGAAACCCGGTTGTGTCTGTGCAAACGACGTGTACTGTTAAGTTAGTGGAACTACGAATTAAGTACCCAGCCTGTCAATAATCGGTGGCTGCTTCATTCCGACCTGTAAGCAGCAGACCCACTGCCGGTCAAAGTGAAGGGCGTTACCCCCGAGAGAACATCAGCCCTGGAGGGAATGTCTCCCCTGTGCTCCTCGACTACGGTCTGGGAGCCGACAGCAGTCTTTCTAAATATTTGTCATCAAACAAGGTTGTAAAGTAGTAACTTTGGACACATCTGTCAAAATAAATGTTTTTTTATGTTTAATGTTCTTTATTCATTCATTGCGCCGCGGCCGAACTGACGGGGATATTCTCTGATATTATGAATCTTAAAGACTACGTCAGGTTCTCCGACTCTCTGGTACTTCAGCAACAAGTAAAGACTCGTAGTGAGGGTTATCTCGGCCATGGTGGAGAAGGGATTGGGGTAAAGGAGCTTTAGCGATATGGAGCTGAAGTCCATATTGAAACGCGACATAGAGGAGAAAGGGATTGTTGCCGTATGCGGGACAGCTGTCATTTCACTTCGGGTCCATTTCTCCGACGCTCCATTGTTCCGTCCTCTCGGTTGTATGCTAGTTGTTGTTGTTGCTAGTGATGTAAAGAGGTCAACCGGTGTCACTATTACCACTAGTTGAAATGGGCACAGCGCCACCTATGGTAACGGGGAAAGAAATACCAATCGATTTTCTCACCGCCATGTATACTCAGACAATTGCAGTTGTCAGATTGAGAAGCGTAGTCAAACTACGGCCTTAATCGGATTAAGCTGTGCAAGTAAACGTACTGAGTATGTATCCCACCTCCAATCCTGAACAGGCCAAGTTGATTTTGAACAGGTGAGAAGTGAGTTAGACTTCAAGAGTTCTATGAACATCCTTACTGTACCGACAGAGATATATCTGTGTTTCTCTTTCTTCTGACAAATGGACTTATTGTGAGTCGCTCTGAGTAAAAGCGTCTGCTAAGCGTGCTGAATGTCAACGTAAATATAACATCCATCGCTTTCCGTGGATTACAGTCTCCATACCGGGTCAACCTTAGGTATGGAGTGTCATCTTCGTTAGACCCAAAATCTATCAACCGTTAATTTGCGTTAGAAGGGACACCTGTGATGTTCCCTTGGTCTGTCAGGAGAAGAGACGGAGAGAGAGAGAGAGAGAGAGAGAGAGAGAGAGAGAGAGAGAGAGAGAGAGAGAGAGAGAGAGAGAGAGAGA
>OLKM01004515.1:0-21861 GCA_900291075.1 Melanogrammus aeglefinus | reverse complement strand
TTTCCAGGCCGTGGAAGTGGCCGCAACCCCCACGCCGGGGACTTCCGCCCGCGCCGGCGCCCCGCGCGGCCTGTTGTGACTACCAGCGACGTGATGAACCCCGGGCCTCCGGGGGGCGAGACGGCGCCGACGTGTCCGGCTGCTTCCTCTCTTCCTCGCCCCTGTCATCCGCTCGAGACGAGGTCCGGGTCGTCGCCCCTTCCCGTCACGAGAAACTTTGACTAATGTGAATTCTGGGGGCTTGTGTGGTGGTTATCATAATTCACCCACGGACTATGGGTGGGGGGGAGTGTTTATTCCCGGACCCGTTTAGCGGACGGAACGTCCGTCCAGTGTAGTCCGGTTTTGTTCTGACGAATGCACGTGGTTTTTGCAGAGTGTTCATTAAAACTTTGTGCTGGATACTCCGCCTCCGACTCCCGTCTCTCGGCACTACAATACATACATAATGATACATAAAAAATACGTTTTTTGTTAATGAATAGTTATTGTGTATTTATTTATATACTGAAGACTACATGATGAATATGTTGTCTATAAATAGCTACTTATAGGCACAACATCCCTTAAAACCAACATTTGTAACCACCTCTGTCAACCATGCTCCCCACCACCGGCCCCGCCCCCCGCCGCCGAAATCTCCCGGATTTTGCTAGTCAAATGTTGGCAGGTGACTTGGAGGGTCACCGTGAGATAGTCTCCCATTACCTCTACCATGTGCTTTAAATAGTTGTCCTCGGTGAGAAATATAATAATAAAATTATAACTTTTTGGTGAATCGTAAGAACGTCTCAAACTGTGCAAAACCATGTTGGCGCTTTAACGTTCTCATTCGCGTCCGCGTTAATACAGCGACAACAACACGACGTCCTTCAGAAATATCTCTCTTACTTTAAATGTGAGCAATCTGTATCGAAATACAATACTAAATAATTCAAAAACAATAAACTAATTTACACTAACGCAACGAAACGAGTCCTTACGTCTGTTGTTTCGCCTTCCTCTGGTCCAACCTACTCGGCCGAGCTTAGAACTGACCCGGCAGAGGGGCGGTCAAAGGTCACCGCGCAGGGACCAGAGTAGTGACTGGTGGGGCCCGGGGCCCCTCCCAGAAAACCTTTTAGTGTTGAATGAGGACGCAGATTAATAATGAATTGTATTGGGGAAACATATCTTTTTATAAGACACATTTATTATGGTTAGAAAGGACAGGTCACGTTATGTGTGTGATGATGAACCAGGTTTATTATTTCATTGTAATGGAGTTTCAAAAGACTGAAAGACCATGCAGCGCTTAATAAAACAATTTTTCATGACATTAAAAATCTGACTGAGGAGAAGGCACTTGGGCACTGAAAGGGTAACAAACAGAAGAGTTCCCCGGGGAGAGGAGCCTGGACAGAACACACTGATAAAACCCCAGCACCAGATCTGGTTCTCCAGGCGGCCACGGAGGGACGACTTTAGAGGAAAAGAAACTCAGTGTTTTCATTACAGACTGGATCCTCTTTCACATATTCATATATTTATATATATATATCATTTATATATATATATATATTATATTATGATATATATAGGTATTATTTAGATATGTTATATATATATTTTTAAGTAGATATATATATATTCATTGGCTTCATCTTCATTGGCTGAAGCTCAAACAGGATATTGTGAATTAATGTGTTGAAAGGAGAGCCCAAAGCCCCGCGTGAAGCACAAGGCCTGAACACAGACAACTCTCAGAAGCAACGAGCAGGAAGGTTAGCAAACATATGTGGATATAAAGTAGGAGAACACAAACCCCGGTTACCGTGGAGACGTCCCCACAGCACCGCACAGACCCCGCCCACAACGGAAAGTCAAATAAAAAGAACCATGGAGGCTGAAACCATCAAGGACCGGCGGAGAGCGAAATAAAAGGAGCGCGACGCAGACGTTTGTACGGCCGGTCCCGAGGGCCCCTCTCTGACCAGGGCCCCTCTCTGGTGGGCTGAGGGCCCGCAGGAGAACCAAAGCTAGAGTCTTTAGG
Organism: Melanogrammus aeglefinus; assembly: GCA_900291075.1. Lineage (NCBI taxonomy): Eukaryota > Metazoa > Chordata > Actinopteri > Gadiformes > Gadidae > Melanogrammus > Melanogrammus aeglefinus. The sequence goes on along the minus strand of OLKM01004515.1, from coordinate 19,829 downwards.
GGGTGGGCGGCCTCAGTCCCCCTTGGTGAGCAGGTCCTCGATGTAGGCGTCCAACTCGTCGTCTGTGTTGATGTCGATGTCCTGGAGGAGGAATCAGTCGGGGGACAGATCAAGGGACTAGTTCCTGTTGTGAGGTATCGCTACTACAAGGTTAAAGTTTCTAGTTTCCTGTTAAAGGTACTGCTACTACCAGGTTAAAGTTCTAGTTCCTGTTAGAGGTACTGCTACTAACAAGGGTTAAAAGTTCGAGTTCCTGTTAAAGGTACTGCTACTACAGGTTAAAGTTCTAGTTCCTGTTAGAGGTACTGCTACTACAAGGTTAAAAGTTTCTAGTTCCTGTTAGAGGTACTGCTACTACAAGGTTAAAGTTCTAGTTCCTGTTAAAGGTACTGCTACTACAAGGTTAAAGTTCTAGTTCCTGTTAGAGGTACTGCTACTACAAGGTTAAAGTTCAAACATGCTTTTTACTGGGAGAAGGGTTCGGCTTTTAAAGAAGGGATTCTTGGTATTTTGCAGTTCATCTATACTATTAAGGTTCATGAGTTTTACTAAAACACTATTCATCCATCCATAGAGATCATTATAAGGATGTAGAAATGGTTTTAAACTATTTTTGTTTATTTTGATTTCATCTACCAATAAACGGTTGTGTTTGTCCACTTGGGTCTCCTCCCCCGTCGGGCTCCTCCCTCCTCTCCCAGACTCCTCCCCCCTCAGGCTCCTCCCCCGTCTCCCAGACTCCTCCCCCCTCCCAGACTCCTCCCCCGTCTCCCAGACTCCTCCCCCGTCTCCCAGACTCCTCCCCCGTCTCCCAGACTCCTCCCCCCTCAGGCTCCTCCCCCCCCAGGCTCCTCCCCCTCAGGCTCCTCCCCCCCTCAGGCTCCTCCCCCCTGTCTCCCAGATTGTACCTCTTGCACTTTCTGGCAGGCAGAGAGACGATGTTGGTCCTCAGCTTCTGCAGCTTCTCGTCCGCCTCCTTGAGTTTTGATCTCTGCGTTGCTGCTCTTCTCTCCTCCACGGGCCCTTGGCTTTGGCGTCCGCCCGGCTCTGGTACGAGTTACACAGCGACTGCAGGCCAGCTCGTACTGCTGGAAATACTCCTTCTGCAACCAGAGAGAGGGTTAGGGGGCCGGGAACCCGAATAGGAGAGAGTAGCAACAGTGGTAGTAACAGTAGTATTAACAGTAGTAGTAAACAATAGTATAGTAGCCGTTCTTGTGTAGTTGTAGTAGTAGTAATAGTAGTTACACAAATGGATTCATTTAAATAAGAGTAAATATTAATCTGTAAAATGAATGACCTATACCAAACCAATTCCCAATCTGACCATCAGTCTTGGTAAATGTACGAGTTCTACTGCGGACTACGTCAGGTTGATCGGGGTACGTCCAGATGAGGCTCACCAGAGGGAACGCCACCAGCTCCTCGGCAGTCATACCGTTCACATCGTCCTTAGGGATCCAGAAATCAGGAGGGAAGAAGTAACGCAACATCGTCCTGCAGAGAGGGAGAGAGACACAGACAGTAAGAGAGGAGACAGAGAGACAGAGAGACACAGACAGTAAGAGAGGAGACAGAGAGACAGAGAGACAGACCGACACAGACAGTAAGAGAGGAGACAGGGAGACAGAGAGGGAGAGAGACAGACCGACAGTAAGAGAGGAGACAGAGAGACAGAGAGGGAGAGAGACACAGACAGTAAGAGAGGAGACAGAGAGACAGAGAGGGAGAGAGACACAGACAGTAAGAGAGGAGACAGAGAGACAGAGAGGAGACAGAGAGACAGAGAGGGAGAGAGACAGACACAGACAGTAAGAGAGGAGACAGAGAGGAGAGAGAGACAGACGAGATCGGTAGAGAGAGGAGACAGTTGAGGCAGACAGAGAGGGTCAGAGACAGACGAGTAAGAGCTGAGAGTAGAGAGGGAGCAGAGGAGACAGAGAGAGGCCAGACAGTACTGAGTAAGACAGAGGAGGAAGAGAGGAGACAGCAGAGACGGTGAGAGACAGACAGTAAGAGAGGAGGACAGAGGAGATCAAAGAGAGAGAGAGAGAGAGACGAGGGGAACAAGAGAGAGAGAGAGAGACAAAGAGAGAGAGGAGAGAGAGAGAGAGAGAGAGAGAGAGAGAGAGAGAGAGAGAGAGAGAGAGAGAGAGGAGACAGAGAGGAGACAGAGAGGAGACAGAGAGGGAGAGAGACACAGACAGTAAGAGAGGAGACAGAGAGACAGAGAGACAGAGAGACAGACCGACAGTAAGAGAGGAGACAGAGAGGAGACAGAGAGGGAGAGAGACACAGACAGTAAGAGAGGAGACAGAGAATACAAGAGAGTAATGCAGTTAATAATTGGAATCATCCCAGACCAAGATAATTAGAGGAGTCACATATATAGAGACGGGTAGAGAGGACAGAGTCACTGAGTAAGAGAGGAGAGAGAGACGAGAGACAAGAGAGGAGACAGAGAGACAGAGAGACAGACACAGACAGTAAGAGAGGAGACAGAGAGGGAGAGAGACAGACAGAGAGGGTGAGAGACAGACAGTAAGAGAGGAGACAGAGAGGGAGAGAGACAGACAGAGAGAGTGAGAGACAGACAGTAAGAGAGGAGACAGAGGAGACAAAGAGAGAGAGAGAGGAGACAGAGGAGACAAAGAGAGAGAGGAGAGAGAGACAAGAGAGAGAAGAGAGAGAGAGAGAGAGAGAGAGAGAGAGAGAGAGAGAGAGAGAGAGAGAGAGAGAGAGAGAGAGAGAGAGAGAGAGAGAGAGAGAGAGAGAGAGAGAGAGAGAGAAGAGAGAGAGAGAGAGAGAGAGAGAGAGGAGAGAGAGAGAGAGAGAGAGAGAGAGAGAGAGAGAGAGAGAGAGAGAGAGAGAGAGAGAGAGAGAGAGAGAGAGAGGAGAGAGAGCAGGGAGAGAGACAGAGAGCGGAGAGCAGGGAGAGCAGGGAGGAGAGCTGTTGCATGCTGGGACGGGGTAGGGGGGTACCCAGTGTCTCCCCCAGCTCTATGCTGCCTCTGTAGAGGATGAGGTAGGTCCAGAACACGGCCGCCATGTAGAAGATGACATCACGCAGGAAGGGCCGGGACGCCACGGAGAAGGGCTTGACCAACGCCACGCCCCCGGCCACCACCGTGGTCACGAAGATGCCCGCCCCTGTGGAGGAGATGAATGGATGAACTCAAATGGAGGAGAGACCAGGAGATGAATGGATGAACTCTAATGGAGGAGAGACCAGGAGATGAATGGATGAACTCTAATGGAGGAGAGACCAGGAGATGAATGGATGAATTCTAATGCTCAGCTTGTGTTCTTTAAATGGGTGCAGCTATTATGGCCAAATTCAATCCATAAAGTAGTTCTGATGTGATTGAACTTCAGGACAGAAAAGGCAGAAGGGAGCAGGACCTTCCATCTGCCCCTCGTCGGACCGCTGTGGGCCGGTTAAAGGTGACTTATACCGCCAGGTGTGAGTGACTAGCCGCTACAAGCCGTTTTGAAAATCAATGGTGGATCACAGGTGGGCGTGTCCCCCTAGCTGTGTGACGGATAGATGAGCACCGCTGGCTACAGTCCACCGGCAGACTGATCCATCCAGCACACATCACAGGGGGACACGCCCGCCTGTGAGGTCAGAAGAGGTCCATTATCCAAACGGCTTGTACCGACCAATCACGGCCCATGTAGAGATGGAGGTGGGTGTGAGGCAGTGAGCGCGGGACGTACCGAACAGAGCGCCGACAGCCAGGCCGGCCGTGTGGGGGTGGGAGAACGCCGCCATGGCGCTGAACACGTCTGGGGCGCCGTTCCCCAGCGCCAGGAAGGTCACGCCCTTCACACACCAAGGTCAAGGTCGACAGAACGCCACACACACGCCGTGGAGACACGACACCGAACACGGAGTCATGAACGACAAACAAAGTCACACCCCTCTGACGCACTTATTGTGTGTTGTACGTCCTGGCCCTTAAAACAGTCCTCAGCATGGTGTAGCGTCTTACCCCAGCTGTCTCTGTGGCGTACGGGGAATGGGTTAACCTAGTGATGGTTAGTGTTGTACGTCCTGGCCCTTAAAACAGTCCTCAGCATGGTGTAGCGTCTTACCCCAGCTGTCTCTGTGGCGTCCTGGGGAATGGGTTTCTACTAGTGATGGTTATTGTTGTACGTCCTGGCCCTTAAAACAGTCCTCAGCATGGTGTAGCGTCTTACCTCCTAGCTGTCTCTGTGGCGTACGGGGATGAATGGGTTAACCTAGTGATGGTTAGTGTTGTGTACGTCCTGGCCCTTAAAACAGTCCTCAGCATGGTGTGTAGCGTCTTACCCCAGCCTGTCTCTGTGGCGTACGGGGAATGGGTTAACCTAGTGATGGGTTAGTGTTGTACGTCCTGGCGCCTTTAAAACAGTCCTCAGCATGGTGTAGCGTCTTACCCCAGCTGTCTTCTGTGGCGTTACGGGGAATGGGTTAACCTAGTGATGGTTAGTGTTGTACGGTGTCCTGGCCCTTAAAAACAGTCCTCAGCATGGTGTAGCGTTCTACCCCAGCTGTCTCTGTGGCGTACGGGGAATGGGTTAACCTAGTGATGGTTAGTGTTGGTACGTCCTGGCCCTTAAAACAGTCCTCAGCATGGTGTAGCGTCTTACCCCAGCTGTCTCTGTGGCGTACGGGGAATGGGTTAACCTAGTGATGGGTTAGTGTTGTATGTTCGTCCTGGCCCTTTAAAACAGTCCTCAGCATGGTGTAGCGTCTTACCCCAGCTGTCTCTGTGGCGTACGGGGAATGGGTTAACCTAGTGATGGTTAGTGTTGTACGTCCTGGCCCTTAAAACAGTCCTCAGCATGGTGTAGCGTCTTACTCCACCACAGCTGTCTCTGTGGCGTACGGGGAATGGGTTAAACCTAGTTGATGGTTAGTGTTGTACGTCCTGGCCCTTAAAACAGTCCTCAGCATGGTGTAGCGTCTTACCCCAGCTGTCTCTGTGGCGTACGGGGAATGGGTTAACCTTAGTGATGGTTTAGTGTTGTACGTCCTGGCCCTTAAAACAGTCCTCAGCATGGTGTAGCGTCTTACCCCAGCTGTCTCTGTGGCGTACGGGGAATGGGTTAACCTAGTGATGGTTAGTGTTGTACGTCCTGGCCCTTAAAACAGTCCTCAGCATGGTGTAGCGTCTTACCCCAGCTGTCTCTGTGGCGTACGGGGAATGGGTTAACCTAGTGATGGTTAGTGTTGTACGTCCTGGCCCTTAAAACAGTCCTCAGCATGGTGTAGCGTCTTACCCCAGCTGTCTCTGTGGCGTACGGGGAATGGGTTAACCTAGTGATGGTTAGTGTTGTACGTTCAGTTCCACTTACTTTACATTCAATTACACTTGCAGTTAGTGACGTAAGTTTCACATTCAACCCACACTGAGTGAGTCAATAAAACTCCCTCAAGATCACTCGGGATGATTGATGTGTATTCTAGATAATGTGTCATTCTATTTGATAATTCCTTAACTTCAATTGGAGTGGATTTAAAATATAATATTAAAAGAGCGATGTGTATGTAGCGATCTTTACCCCAGCTGTCTCTGTGGCGTACGGGGAATGGGTTAACCTAGTGATGGTTAGTGTTGTACGTCCTGGCCCTTAAAACAGTCCTCAGCATGGTGTAGCGTCTTACCCCAGCTGTCTCTGTGGCGTACGGGGAATGGGTTAACCTAGTGATGGTTAGTGTTGTACGTCCTGGCCCTTAAAACAGTCCTCAGCATGGTGTAGCGTCTTACCCCCAGCTGTCTCTTGTGGCGTACGGGGAAATGGGGTTAAACCTAGTCGATGGTTAGTGTTGTACGTCCTGGCCCTTAAAACAGTCCTCAGCATGGTGTAGCGTCTTACCCCAGCTGTCTCTGTGGCGTACGGGGAATGGGTTAACCTAGTGATGGTTAGTGTTGTACGTCCTGGCCCTTAAAACAGTCCTCAGCATGGTGTAGCGTCTTACCCCAGCTGTCTCTGTGGCGTACGGGGAATGGGTTAACCTAGTGATGGTTAGTGTTGTACGTCCTGGCCCTTAAAACAGTCCTCAGCATGGTGTAGCGTCTTACCCCAGCTGTCTCTGTGGCGTACGGGGAATGGGTTAACCTAGTGATGGTTAGTGTTGGCACTTGGTTCTATTAACATCCTCACTGTACCCACAGAGACATATTGTTGTTTCTCTTTCTTCTGACAAATGTCCTTATTGTGAGTCGCTTTGGATAGAAGCGCCCTGAATGTAAACCGGAGACCTGCATGGCCCGTTAAATAAATCCTAAGAATAGAATGAGTCTACTGGACGGGGTGACCACGGTCCAGAGCGCCCCACCGGGGGTGTCAAAGGATACGGCCACGTTGTGGGTCAGCCGCAGAGTGGTGGAGATGGCCGACAGGTTGGGGCAGAAACTGGGGAGGAGACGGACACAGCAACGGATGGTGACAGGTTACCATGGCAACAGCAGCTGCCTGGTCTGGGAGTGTGTGTGTTACCATGGCAAGTTACCATGGTGACAACAGCTGCCTGGTGTGTGCGTGTGTCTGTGTGTGTGTGCAGCTGTGTGTGTGTGATGCTTCATTGGCCGATCAGCCCCCTCAGACCCTGGCCCCTGAGTGGGACTCAGTAAAGACGGTTTCCCTCAAGTCATGCGGACGGGTTCAGCTGAAGCCGTGCTAAAGAACTCCATCCTCTGACTGAAGTGTGTGAGTGTGTGTGTGACATGAAGGAAACTCACAACTTGGACGCGGTCAGACCAAGCACAACGAATAGGCACAGCAGCCAGATCATCTGGAGAAAGGGGAGAAGGGAAGGTTCACACAACTTAACCCTTAGAGGGGGCACGGGGTCAGCTCACGTCACTTCACAAGCCCTTTCCTTCACTCAACCCGCGAGGAAACTCAGAACTGAACACCGTTTGATAGAGTTGTTGATTCGGTTTGAAATGCGTCAATTCAATTTGCTACAGCACTGCAGATACTGACTGAGACGCTTTATGGTTATATATATACACATACACACACATATATTTACACAGTATATATATACTGTAAGATATACTAGTTTTATTTAAACTATTTAGTTCTTAATTGTAGGCCTACTGTACCTTGTTTATCTTATCTTCTTATACTATTAATATATATATTATTATTTTCGCATTGTTAAGGATAGTTAGGGATACAAAAATGTCATGGACAGCTATGACTGCTCTGCCTGTTATGTTCTGCATTTGACAAATAAAATGCCTTGAACTTGAACTTGAAGGAAAGCACGAGAAGGGCCAACATAAAAGTCAGCATTGCTGAAACTGAAACGTGATATGCTTCTCCATTTAACGGCGTTTATCACAGGTCAGCTTCTGAAGCAAGACACCGTGGGTCCGGACCCCAAATGACCCCCCCAGCGGTTGGGACCGACCCAGGCTTACGCAGAGGGTGACGGTGAGCGGGCTGAGCCAGGGGGGCAGCAGGCAGAAGACCAGGCGCAGGTAGCTGAGGAAGCCGTCCACCAGGCTGCAGTCCCCTGTGCTCTTCACGAAGGCGCAGCGGTCCGCGGCGCTGAGGTTCATGACCAGGTCACACTGGGGTTGATTGGTTCACACACACACACACACACACACACACACACACACACACACACACACACACACACACACACACACACACACACACACACACACACACACACACACACACACACACAGGATTGTATGCAAAATAAACTGAATACAATAAGGCTACACTATAGGTGTCAATTTCAATCATGCGGGGAAAAGTAAACATCCCAAACAACGTTTAACATTGGTTTAGTATCCGGTTAGTGCAGAAGAACACCAGGGGTTAGGAACATGTTGTCCAATGATCTGTCAGTAAACAAGTCGGCGCTGGTTTGCTAAACAAGGCAGACCAGCGCCGACCTGAACCAAGTCTAGACTGACCTGGACTACACAGACTGGACCCAGTCTACAGAGACCGAGTCTGCACTGACGTGGACCAAATCTACACTGAGCTGGTCCAAGTCTACACCGACCTGGTCTCTGCTTCCTCTGAACATCGCGACTGGGATTTTCAGAACCTCCAAACGAGCAGAATCCACAAACGTCAAAAGACTTAAAGGCCAACAGAATCCAAAACAAGCGATCCCGGACGTCATTCTTCAACATCCCCTGTCCGCCGTCCACAGCCGCCTCTGAACAACATGACGAGAACACCGACGGGAGAAGAGCGTTAAGATGAATGAAGATGTCAGCTGAAAGGTTTTTGGGCTAAGAAGTACACACTGATCACAACACACTTATTACAACTCCACCCCGTTCCTGAAAACCGACCCGTGACTCCAGCGCGCACACGTTCACTGTAAGGCCCGCCCCCCATCCCTGCACTAAACCCTTGTTAAATGTGTATGTTAAATGTTCACCAAGTAAGCGGAGTCAAATTAATGCTTTCTCTATTTTATTCACAAGTAACAAAACATTGTTTTGGAAGAGTATAATAATCCGAACTATTTCGTTTCATTTAAAAACATGATTAATACCTAAAACATTTCTACAGTTCACATTCATTACGTGTATTGCCCAGCAGGGGGCAGCGCCGTTGGCCCTGAAACGACAGGGTGCTGCAAATGACTGGTTATGACCCTGAAACTCTCCATGTTAAAACACACACACAGACACACAGACACACAGACACACAGACACACAGACACACAACACAGACACACACACACACACACACACACACACACACACACACACACACACACACACACACACACACGATAAGGCCTATAATAGGGACTTGCTCCTGTGCTCCTGAGATTAAAGCTCTGAGTGAACAAACAGCACAGCCGTGGGGGGGGGGGGGGCACGATGGACGGGTTCAGTGGGTCTGCTCCGTCAGTCTGTCTGCTCCATCAGTCTTACTCCTCCGTCAGTCTATCTGCTCCGTCAGTCTGTCTGCTCCGTCAGTCTGTCTGAGTCAGTCTGCTCCGTCAGTCTTACTCCTCCGTCCGTCAGTCTGCTCCGTCAGTCTGTCTGAGTCAGTCTGCTCCGTCAGTCTGTCTGTTCCTTCAGTCAGCCTGCTCCGTCAATCAGTCTGCTCCGTCAGTCTTTCTCCTCCGTCAGTCCATCCTGTCTTAAAGGTTTAGTGGATCTCCAGCCTCAGTCTGCTCCGCCAGTCTGCTCCGTCAGTCAGTCTCCTCCAACAGTCTGCTCCGTCAGTCAGTCTCCTCCAACAGTCTGCTCCGTCAGTCAGTCTCCTCCAACAGTCTGCTCCGTCAGTCAGTCTGCTCCGTCAGTCTGCTCCGTCAGTCAGTCTCCTCCGTCAGTCAGTCTCCTCCAACAGTCTGCTCCGTCAGTCAGTCTCCTCCAACAGTCTCCTCCGTCAGTCAGTCTCCTCCAACAGTCTCCTCCGTCAGTCAGTCTCCTCCGACAGTCAGTCTCCTCCGACAGTCTGCTCCGTCAGTCCATCTTGTCGTACACCAGCGCTGCGTCACAGGTGGGGGTGCTGGCGTCGTAGTGGCCCCCCCTCTCACTGGTCCCCACTGGGCACAAGTCCTGCTCACACCACCTGGTAACAGGTTATACACACATTATACACACACACACACACACACACACACACACACACACACACACACACCACCTGGTAACAGGTTATACACACATTATACACACACACACACACCACCTGGTAACAGGTTATACACACATTATACACACACACACACACACCTGGTAACAGGTTATACACACATTATACACACACACACACACCACCTGGTAACAGGTTATACACACATTATACACACACACACACACACACACACACACCACCTGGTAACAGGTTATACACACATTATACACACACACACACACACACACACACACACACACACCTGGTAACAGGTTATACACACATTATACACACACACACACACACACACACCCCCTGGTAACAGGTTATACACACATTATATCACACACACACACACACACACCTGGTAACAGGTTATACACACATTATACACACACACACACACCACCTGGTAACAGGTTATACACACATTATATACACACACACACACACACACACACACACACCACCTGGTAACAGGTTATACACACATTATACACACACACACACACACCACCTGGTAACAGGTTATACACACATTATACACACACACACACACCACCTGGTAACAGGTTATACACACATTATACACACACACAACCTGGTACACATGTTATACACACATTATACCGGTATACACACAACACCACCTTGTAAGATGTGATAGGTACAAAATACCATAAATACACACAAACACACACACACAACCTGGTAACATTATATGCATAGTGCACACACACACACACACACAACAACCTCGTAACATGTTATATACACACACACATACACACAACCTGGTAACATGTTAATATACACACACACACACACACAACCTGGTAACATGTAATATACACACACACACACACCTGGTAACATGTAATATACACACACACAACCTGGTAACATGTAATATACACACACACACACACTGGTAACATGTAATATACACACACACAACACACAACCTGGTAACATGTAATATACACACACACACAACCTGGTAACATGTAATACACACACACACACACAACCTGGTAACATGTAATATACACACACACACACACACAACCTGGTAACATGTAATATACACACACACACAACCCTGGTAACATGTAATATACACACACACACACCTGGTAACATGTAATATACACACACACAACCTGGCAACTTTGGATTAAAAAGGAATTGAAACTACAGAAAGTATGTCCAAATAAAACACAGTGAGAAGACTAAAAACAAAACTATACTTGATGCAAACGTCGGTCTTTGAACAAAGTTCTCGTTTCCTTTACCTGAGGGCAGCGTATGTGTCTGAGGGCGACGCCCCCTCCCAGGAGGCGTGGTCGACCAGCAGCGCACCTGGAGCACGGGCAGAGGGGATGGTTAACGAGGAGGACCCTCGTTAAGACATAGGGTTAACGAGGAGGACCCTCGTTAAGACATAGGGTTAACGAGGAGGACCCTCGTTAAGACATAGGGTTAACGAGGTGGACCTTCGTTAAGCCTATGCCTTAACGAGGGTCTCCTTGTAAAGACATAGGGTTAACAAGGTGGACCCTCGTTAAGACATAGGCTTAACGAGGTGGAGCCTCGTTAAGACATAGGGTTAACGAGGTGGACCCTCGTTAAGACATAGGGTTAAAGGGGCAGGGACCTGTTGAACCAAAGTTCTTTATTCAACATGTGGGGGCTGACCCATGTAGATGCGGGCCAGGCTGTAGGCCAGGTCCCGTGCCGCCAGCTCCAGGTAGCTGGGGGGTCTAGCGGCCGCCTCCTCCACAAAGACCCCCAGGGCCGATAGAGCGCCCTCTAGTGCCCTGACAGCCGGAGCCAGGGGGGGGAGGCCGGAGGCCGGCCCCAGCAGGGCCTGGGGGGAAGAAGAACACATGTGGCTTGTGGAGTGTCCGTCCTAAAGCAGGACTTGCTGGGGTCAGGATGACGCCACGTTCCCCCAGGACGGGCGATGAGCAGCGGTCTGGTACCTGTGTCTGTGTGAAGTAGGCCTGCAGGACCAGCCCGGAGCTGCGAGCCACACAGCGCAGCACGTCCAGAGACAGCACGTTGGTCGTCCCCTCCCAGATGCTCAGCACCTGAGGGGACAAGATGGACACTTTGGAGGGGACAAGATGGACGCTGAGGGGACAAGATGGACGCTGGACTCTTCACCTTCGAGGGGGAGCTGGTCATGACCGCAGCAGACAACATCTAAACAATCAAACATCAAATAGTATTTCTTCTAAGAGAATCATATGGTAGAACTACTACAACATTTAGGGCCGATAGGGGGCCACCAGGTCCAGGCCCCTTACCTTGGACCAGGCCTCTCACCTGGCTCCAGGCCCCTCCCCTCACCTGGCTCCAGGCCCCTCCCCTCACCTGGCTCCAGGCCCCTCCCCTCACCTGGCTCCAGGCCCTCCTGGCTCCGCCCCTCCACCTGGCTCCAGGCCCCTCCCCCTCACCTGGCTCCCAGGCCCCTCCCCTCACCTGGCTCCAGGCCCCCCCCTCACCTGGCTCCAGGCCCCTCCCCTCACCTGGCTCAGGCCCCTCCCCTCACCTGGCTCCAGGCCCCCACCCCTCACCTGGCTCCAGGCCCCCTCACCCTGGCTCCACGACCCCTCCCCTCACCTGGCTCCAGGCCCCACCCCTCACCTGGCTCCAGGCCCCTCACCCCGGCTCCAGGCCCCTCCCCTCACCTGGCTCCAGGCCCCTCCCCTCACCTGGCTCCAGGCCCCTCCCCTCACCTGGCTCCAGGCCCCTCCCCTCACCTGGCTCCAGGCCCCTCACCCGGCTCCAGGCCCCTCCCCTCACCCGGCTCCAGGCCCCTCCCCTCACCTGGCTCCAGGCCCCACCCCTCACCTGGCTCCAGGCCCCTCACCCGGCTCCAGGCCCCTCCCCTCACCTGGCTCCAGGCCCCACCCCTCACCTGGCTCCAGGCCCCTCCCCTCACCGGCTCCAGGCCCCTCCCCTCGCCTGGCTCCAGACCCCTCCCCTCACCCGGCTCCAGGCCCCTCCCCTCACCTAGCTCCTGGACTCACCTGGGCGTCCCGCAGCAGCCCTGGGAGCCCGGTGTCCTCCATGTAGCCCTGCCCTCCGAAGCTCTCCAGACCCTCCGACACCACAGCGACCGCCTGCAAACGACGGGGAGCAGCATTGAGTCAGCCTCACCTAGCGGCCAGCTTGGATCCAAACGGCAGCTGGGTGGGGGCTCTGAAGGCCCCATTCAAAGCCCAGCTAGGGTTAGCACCCAGGAGATGGCCCCGAAGGGAATCAGGCCCGTGGAGCTCATACTGGATCCTTTCAGTCCATCACACAGTTCAAAAAGGCAAACAAACTGTTACTCCTCAATAGCTACACTTACAAACACTGACGTGTTATGATCCTGTGAATGTGCTGCATGTCAATGTGACGTGTGATGGGCCTTCTTCCTGTTGTACGTTGTTGTGACCTGTTGAAGATCAGCTTTATACTGAGTCAGGCCCGTTTTAAATTGTACCTTTGTTACCTTTAACACTTTCCTGTATGATAAAAATAAAATATTAAAATACATCACGGAGAATCCTCAGAAGAAGGTTTGTGACGTACTGACGGCCAGCCCCCACATGGCCTGTTCATCTCACTGTTCCTCCTGTATGGGGCCGATAAAGACACTTGAACGCCCACTTTGAGCGCGGCGCCGCTCACCTGCTTGGCGGAGTAGAGCTTGAGGACAGGGGTGAGCAGGCGGAGGAGGTGGGAGTCCAGCGCAGAGGCCACGCCCGTCTCCTCCCGGCCCAGCAGACGACTCACCTCCGCCACCAGGAGGAACGCCGCCCGCGCCTCCACCTAGTCAACGACACGTGGTTCAGTTTAGCCCTGAAACACAGGTACAGCACCTAGCCACAGCACCTAGCCACAGGTACAGCACCTAGCCACAGCACCTAGCCACAGGTACAGCACCTAGCCACAGGTACAGCACCTAGCCACAGGTACAGCACCTAGCCAACAAGCACCTAGCCACAGGTACAGCACCTAGCCACAGGTACAGCACCCTAGCCACAGGTAACACAGCTAGACCACAGGTCACAGCACCTAGCCAACAGCACCTAGCCACAGCACCTAGGACCACAGCACCCTAGCCACAGACAGCACCTAGCCACAGCACCTAGCCACAGGTACAGCACCTAGCCACAGGTACAGCACCTAGCCACAGCACCTAGCCACAGGTACAGCACCTAGCCACAGCACCTAGCCACAGGTACAGCACCTAGCCACAGCACCTAGCCACAGGTACAGCACCTAGCCACAGGTACAGCACCTAGCCACAGGTACAGCACCTAGCCACAGGTACAGCACCTAGCCACAGGTACAGCACCTAGCCACAGCACCTAGCCACAGGCACCTAGCCACAGGTACAGCACCTAGCCCACAGGTAGCACAGCACCTAGCCACAGGTACAGCACCTAGCCACAGCACAGCACAGCACAGCCCTAGCCACAGGTACAGCACCTAGCCACAGGTACAGCACCTAGCCACAGCACACTGTATACATACAGCACCTACCACAGATACACATACATGCACCTAGCCACAGCTCGCACTAGCCACAGCACTGTATACTGTACATATATACATATATACAGGCAAAACATTTTAAACCGGTGATGGTGTCCAATCGGTAAAGGGGACACCGTCACTCTGCAGCCGTCCGGGGGCCTGACATCGCTCAGCTCAAGTTAGTGGAACAAAGATTTAAGTTAAAATACAAAAGCGCAAAAAGAACCCTCAGGCTATAGAAAAAGGTATATAGATATATAGCTATAGAACTGTATGCAAGTAAACAAAAGCAGAACTAAAGGCTGGGGGTGGAGCGACCCCATTGGACGGCGTGACCTCCTCAGACTACCTCCATCCTGGCCAGGGTCTGCAGGTGGAGCGGGTGGTCCCGGAGCAGCTGTCCAAAGGCGGAGCGGCGGGTGGCGTAGTCCCTGGCCAGCTGCACCACCCTGGAACCACCAGCAGGTCAGAGTCAGAGGACCAACACCACCCTGGAACCCCCAGCAGGTCAGAGAACCAACACCACCCTGGAACCCCCAGCAGGTCAGAGAACCAACACCACCCTGGAACCCTCAGCAGGTCAGAGAACCAACACCACCCTGGAACCCCCAGCAGGTCAGAGAACCAACACCACCCTGGAACCCTCAGCAGGTCAGAGAACCAACACCACCCTGGAACCCCTCAGCAGGTCAGAGAACCAACACCACCCCTGGAACCCCCAGCAGGTCAGAGAACCAACACCACCCTGGAACCCCCAGCAGGTCAGAGAACCAACACCACCCTGGAACCCCCAGCAGGTCAGAGACCACACCCCGACGGCGGAGTCCACCACGCAGGGCGACAGCCAACTGGTCAGGAGCAGTCAGGGTGAGGCGTCTCGCTCAGGGACACCTCGACACTCCGCTAGGAGGAGCCGGGGATCGAACCAGCAACCTCCCGGTTACCAGCCGACCCGCTCTACCTCCTGAGCCACATGCCTCCCCAGGTCATGTGACCGGCTGCAGGACCCCAGGTCATATGACCGGCCGGGGGGGGTTCTCACAGGTGAAATGAGGGACGCTAACGTGGCTACGCTACCGTCTCATGGCGGCGGCGGCGGCCACACTGTTGTGGATCCGGGTGACCGTTAGCATGTTAGCGATGGAAGCTACGCCTCGGCCCTCCTCCGCCAACTGGTCAAAGGGAAGAGCAGGACAGAAAATAAAGTGTTACAGGCCACGGCCCACCCTGGTTAAACTGCATTTGATATGGTTCTGAGAAACATCAAGGATAGGCACTTTATTTTAGAAATATTTTTGGTCATATTTGTAGAAATTCTCTTTCCCAACAGGAATCAATAAACTAAAAGCTAGCTTAGGCTAGCGTCTAGATCCAAGATGGCCGCCGGGTGCGTCAGCCCCCTGGGTGGGGGTGGGGGGGGGGGGGGCACTGACCCGGTGCGCTGGCAGGCCGTCCAGCAGCAGCTCCGCGGTGGGCATCTGGCGGGTCCCCAGTTTGTCCTTCAGCCGCTGGACCTCGATGCTCTCCAGCCGGCCCTGGGGGTCTCGGCGGACCTCGGCGTAGAACAGGGACAGACCCCGGCTGCCCTGGGGGGGGGGGAGTCAGACGACGGTTAGAGTCGGTTGGGATAGG
The DNA here is from genome assembly GCA_900291075.1 of Melanogrammus aeglefinus. NCBI lineage: Eukaryota > Metazoa > Chordata > Actinopteri > Gadiformes > Gadidae > Melanogrammus > Melanogrammus aeglefinus. The sequence goes on along the minus strand of OLKM01004515.1, from coordinate 4,034 downwards.
CTCAGAGAAGTGTCCGAGCGCTACACAAGAGGAGATACTCTGACCTTTCAACTTGGTATAAAAGGGTGGTAACTACTTTTGGGGTGAATAGCATTTACTTTAGCATTACTTTAGCATTACTTTAGCATTACTGTAGCATTTACTATAGCATTTACTTTAACATTTCCTTAGCATTACTTTAGCACTACGTTAGCACTACTTTGTATTATATCTTGTATCTCTCCCTTGACTGCTGCTATGCTGTACCACAAGAATTTCCCCTCCGGGGGATTAACAAAGTGCTATCTAATCTAATCTAATCTAATCTAATCTAATCTAAATATTGACCATAAATCAATCCCTTCTCTATTCCAATGGCTGCAACAGCTCAGTTTGCTTAAATGCTTCAACCATCGGACTAAACAGAAGGATTCTGTAAAATAATCTGCCAAAATAACGTGACTATTTCAACCGGCGGCAGGAGCCAGTTTGCTTAAATGCTTCAACCATCGGACTAAACAGAAGGATTCTGTAAAATAATCTGCCAAAATAACGTGACTATTTCAACCGGCAGGACAAACAAAGCTAGACTTTGCAGAACATCTCTGCAGTCCCGTTAAAAAGGTCCCATGACCTGCCACCAGGTGTGGGGGGATTTACCGTCACAAGCCGTTTTGGAAAACCACCCCTTATGACATCTCAGGTGGGCGTGTCCAGCTGGGACGTCACCTGGTGGCAGGCCATGGGGCCGTTATCAGAGGACAGGTCTGCGGGGACGGCGGGGCCGTACCGGGGCGGTGGATCCATCGCGGCCCACCACCCGGCCCAGGGTGAGGGTCATGTCGGCGTCCGTGGCGGAGGTGAACCACTTGAAGCCGTGGAGCCGGTAGGACCCGTCCGGCTGGGGCTCGGCCAGCGTCTCCGTGCCAGCGGCTGGACGGAGGGAAGGGAACGAATCAGACCGTGGAGCCGGTACGACCCGTCCGGCTGGGGCTCGGCCAGCGTCTCCGTGCCAGCGGCTGGACGGAGGGAAGGGAACGAATCAGACCTTTGAGTCTGTACCGTCCGCCGCGGTCTGTACCGTACGCGGCGGTCGGTACCGACCTGCATATCGACCGCAACGACTGACATCAGGCGGGGAAACGGTGTTCAAGATAGGGGGGGGGAGAAATAAATCGAAACGCTCCTTAAGATTGGACTCAAATCGTCGGGATAAAGTAATATAATAACACTTTGTCACCAGATACCGTTCTCGTCTCTGTTGGCCTTTACGAGGCAGGATGACGAGTGGAGCTCCGACTACTGACCCACGTCCGACCCGCCCCTCCGCTCCGTCATCCACTGGCCAGATGTCCAGAACCGCTCGGGGTCGCGAGAGGTCAACCTCCTGTAGGCGGAGTCAACGGCCGGCGGCACCCCGAGAGACTGGGGTGCCGCCGCGATTGGTTACCGAACAAACTGCTCCACGATCCACTTATACACAATATTCACTCGATAACTATTAGTTATGACTGTTATTATTATTGCACTTGTGTCCCCAGACGGTCACTAGTGTGGAGCTCAAAGAGCAGAGCGGTGAGCGGATCAGTCTCAGACCTGGATGACCTTCGCCGCTCCGTCACTCATGGCCAGGGGACAGGTGTGAACAGACCGGACGACGGGGAGTAGAGGAACAGCTTACTCATCTGGTGGACGCGACTACAGACAGACAGACAGACAGACATGGACAGGCAGACAGACAGAACAGACAAGACAGACCAGACAGACAGACAGACAGGCAGACAGACAGGACAGACAGGGAGGCAGGCAGGGAGGCAGGGAGGCAGGCAGGCAGGCCAGGCAGGCAGGCAGGCAGACAGACAGGGAGAAGGAGAGACAGACGTGGCCATGATAACTAGGGTCTTAAATACGGTGGAACCTCAGACTAGAGTTTCACACTGCAGCCGTTCATAAAGGGATGCAAATCTGAATTTAAATATCAGATGTACCTTCTTTATCACGGATGGGAAACATGGGAATCACAGCAGAACGTACCGAGCAGTATAACAAAAGAGACGCAACATTTGAACAGGAGTTTGATTCACCTGACCTCCATTCACCACACGACCTCTCGTAGCCGATGGCGACCAGCCCCTCCCTGGCCGACAGCTCTTTCATGCGCTTCCAGGCGGGCGAGGTCACGATGTGGTCCACCCTTCTACCCCAAGGGTCAAAGGGGACGAGCCTGGGGGGGTTGAGCTCACACTCTCGCCCCCAGGCGTCCACCTCACCTGAGATCCTCTCCCCAAACGCCTGCAGGTCTGAGAACACTGCCTGCTGGAGACACATCAGAGCATCTAGCCTCAACCTTTGTGTTCGTCAGTACTTACTGACTACATGACGATTTCCAATTTGTTGAACAGGCTATTCAAATACTGCTTAGCCTTCAGCATCGTTTGATCCTGACCTCGTGTGGCAGGTGTCTCCTGAGGTACCTCCCCAACAGAGGGTCTTCTAGAAAGGGGTTCTTCAGCTGAGGTTGGGCCTGGAAGAACAGACCAGTCCTGGATCTGGAGAACAGGGGGGGGTCGTGGGGGTCCCGGGCGGCGGCCTCCTCGGGGGCAGAGGTCCCTGGTTGGACGGCGCTGACCCCTCTGACCTGCAGGGCGGGTCTGCAGGCGGGCTGACCCCGGAGGAGGAACCTCAGCCAGGCTGCAACTCGTGCGTGCGCGGTCAAGACGCATCGACCGAGCGGCATGTATGGGTCTCCACACTAGAAAGAGAGAGAGAGAGAGAGAGAGAGAGAGAGAGAAGAGAGAGAGGAGAGAGGAGAGAGAGAGACGAAGAGAGAAGACGAGAGAGAGAAGACGGGGAGAGAGAAGAGAAGAGAGAGAGAGAGAGAGAGAGAGAAGAGAGAGAGAGAGAGAGAGAGAGAGACAGAGAACAGAGGGGGGGGGGAGGCGGGGGGAGGGAGCAGAGAGACACCAGAAGAGAGAGAAGAGAGAGAGAGAGAAGACGACAGATAGAGATAGAGAGAGAACAGAGACAGAGACAACGTGGGAGAGAAGAGAAGAGAGAGACCAGAGAGAGAGAGACTGAATAGAGAGAGAGAGAGAGACAAGAAGCAGAGACAGAGACAGATGAGAGAGAGAGAGAGAGAGAGAGAGAGAGAGAGAGAGAGAAGAGAGAGAGAGAGAACAGAAGGGGGGGAGGGAGGGAGAGGGGGGAGGGAGAAGAGAAGAGAGAGAGAGAGAGAGAGGAGAGAGAGAGAGAGACATCGGAGAAGAGAAGAGAGAGAGACGGAGACAGAGAGAGAGACAAGAGACCAGAGAGAGAGACAGAGACAGGGGGAGAGAGAAACAGAGAGATGAGAGATGAGAGAGAGAGAGAGAGAGAAGAGAGAGAGAGAAGAGAGAGAGAGAGAGAGAAAGAAGAGAGAGAGAGAAGAAAGGAGAAGAGAGAGAGAGAGAGACTGTCCTTGATCTTGTGTTATTATTGGGCTGTGATCAAATTGGTATGGTGATACCTGTTTGTGTTTGTGCATTTCCTGTGTTTTTGATGTGTATAACAGGGAAATAAAAACCATATACATGATCACACAGCCAATCAAACCGAGTGTTTTCATTTTTGCTCAATCACACGCCTTGATACCCTATACAACTACAATCTAACTCTAATAAACTTTACAAACCAAGCCCATTACTCTGAATTTGTCACACTGTGTGTCCCTGAGCCAAATAAAGGCTAACCCCCATAATGCACCATCAGTATTTATAATGGCTGAACATTGTTAAACTGCCACGTCGCCATTTTGGATAATTGGTTATGCTGTTATGTTTTTCACTCATGTGCTGGCATGAAGTGATGTGTCTCTGAATAAGGAACCTGTTGGTCGGGTGCCTTCTCCTACCGAAGTCACATGATGCAGACTGTATTAAATGAAGGTTTAGAGTATCTGGAGTTAAGCCTTATGTAACTATGTTACTAACTAACTACTAAACTAAACATTCTATTGAGATAACGTCAGTTAACTCAATTATTAAATCAAAAAACATACTAGCACATATACCCTGGGC
>OLKM01004514.1:0-21867 GCA_900291075.1 Melanogrammus aeglefinus | reverse complement strand
TTTTTTCAAATGTTCTAACTAAAATTCTACTAAGCATAACATAAACATAGCATTTTCAGCATGCATGAATGAACTTTACAAAAATATGTGACAGAATAATATGAAACTCAAAAACAACATGTCAAAGAGTAAAAAATAATAGTAATAGTAATAATAATAATAGTAAGTAAGTAATAATAAATAATACAAAAAAATGTAAGATTGTCTGCCTAGCCTGCATAGATCCAGATAACGCTGATTATCTTTATGTACCAGTATGCTGTGTGTGTTTGGGTTGGGCATTTGTGGTTGCTGTTCCTGTCTGCAACCATCAGGCCTGAACCCATTAGTCCATTATCCATTTGTTTATGCTGTCTGTGGAAGCTGTAGCGCACATGGAGAGGTCACCAGCTTGACCCAAGACCTCCTTACAATGTGATGGCCCTCATCCCGGTCTCCTCTCTGGTTTCACTCTTAATCTAACTCCCCATAGAGCTTTCCTCTCCCAATCATCAGACTCATCATACCGTCACCTGAGGGCCATCTCCTTGGAAAGTCTGGACGCTATTATAGATCTGACTATGGGAATACAACACAAAAAACCAATCCCTACACTGTTAGTTACTATTGACAGCACTATGCCTTCTTGGTCCAGCACCATTCCCCAATATCCCAAACCTTGCGTCCAGCTATCCAAACATTTTCCTGATCATGGCCGAATTTTCTTTTAAACTACTTTCTTAAACGTTTTAGGTTAATCATTTATTTTCCTAAGTTTCCGGCAACATCATTTATTGATTGGTTGTCTGCTCTACTAAGAGTCTCTTTCAAGGGACAGTGGTGCGAAGTGTTAAGATCCTAGTTGCCACAGTTTCTGATTGACCTTTGATATTGCGGTAACAGTGTTTCTATATTATCCTCTGTAGATATTAATTATTGTGGTCGCTCTATCTTTGTTAAAATTGTTGTTAATTCCTATCTTACTTTGAGCAGTAACTGCTGTACCATTTGTTGGCTAGTTTGTTTATTTGGATCACTCATGACTGTTGTTACTTCTCTAATTGGAGTTAGATTAGTGGTCACTAGCATTGTCGCTTCCTCCCTGATGGAAGTTGCATTAGTGACTAAAGGTTGCGCTGAATACCCGATATCAGAAACCTCATTACTTTTTATTACATCTAGAGTTGAGATTTAATTATTAGTGGTTACCAATGGAATCTTCCCCATTATCTCCAACTGGAGGTTGATCTATTTTATCAGTAGCTGTTGGTTACATTTACTTTGTCATTATCTGAAGGTATCAGTGAATTGCTTTGCTAGTTCAACGATCTTTTCCGGTTGATTTTTCTGATTTTACAAGGGTCTCCTTTTTCTAATGTAAGAATTAAACATTCTTTCTGACACTGCTTTAAAGAAGTAAATATCCCTTAATGTTCAATTTAAACTCGCTGTTGTACTCCCATGGTTTCTTTGACCTTACTGTTAAACACCCATATCACATAATTCAGGCTGAAATATGTACTCTACACTGACTGTTTCGCTGAGCTTGTTTATTAATTCTGGTAGAAGTTTGAAAGCACATAGTGACTGGTTACCCGACATTACAGTAACACAAGTTCATTAAGTTGGTATTGCGGTGGCATCTGAGGATATAAGACCATTCTCTCTTCCTTGTTGGCTATTTCTAAATGAGTTGGGGCCGGATTGTCCTGTGTTTCTCTTAGGCTTCCTTCAATACCAGTCCCTGATTCCTGGCTCTTCCGAGTCGGTGTTGTCTCCGTAGTTTCATCCCTCCTCGGGATCTGTCCTTGGGCCAGTGGAATCTGACCCAATCCGTAGAGGATTAGGAACAGGCTCCCCATTATCAGCATCATCATGTGACTGTTGCTCCTGGCTCGGCTGGGCCTGGTCCTGGGGTAGCTGGTCAGCCCCAGGCGTTTCTGCAGCTGACTCCTCCTCACGCTCCTGCTCACACTCATCCCTGGCTTTGGGTTGAGCGGCTCTTGTGCAGTGGTTGAGATGATACCAGGTAGAGCTTCCTTCCACCTGGATGGCTGTTGACGTTGCGTTGGTGACTTTGTATGGTCCTTCTCTCCTGGGCTCGTTCCACTTTCTCCTGCACTCCCTTAGGTACACTTGGTCACTTGGCTCCACCCCCCTTGGTGGATCCTCCTTCGACTCTGGAACTCTGTCCTTTTGCTGGAATGACAACCTTATGTACAGCAGTTAGTTGTTCAAACATATTCCCTAATTCCTATTCCAATTACTCTAGTGGAAGTCCTTTTGGGACCCTTGAATGTTAGGTGAAGGCATTGGTCTCAACCCTTAAGCATTTCCATGCGGGGTTAGATGCGTCGTTCTGTTAGTTTGCATGCGATAACTCATTAGTATCAGTCGTAGTGCATTAATCCAATTCAAATTAATTCTTGCACAAATTTTGTTAATTTGTTAATTTCTGTTTTGAGTGCCCCATTCCTCTCTCCAGCATACTTTGTGATTGAGGATTTTGAGACACAGCCTAGTCTTTATTTGACATGCAGATGTTTAAATCACTTGTTCTGAGTGTTTTTCTGAAATAAACACTGCCCTATTGTCTGAGCTTGTTTTGTGACGGAATTTCCAAACCTTGGCAATGACTTTCTCAGTCAGAAACCTGATTATTGTAGCTGCATTCTGGTCTTTTGATGGGACTGCTTCTGCCCATCTGCTGAATCTGTCAATGATAACTTACATGCACAACATGTCAACATAGTCCATTACCAAATGTCAAAATGATCCTTCAGAGTGTGGGAATATGTCCCCATGCAGTAGTGATTGTTTTTTATACATTGTATTTTGCACATACTTTACACTAATTTAGCTGGATATCAATTATTGCTTGCAAATATGGTGAAAAAACCTTGCTTTCTTCTAATTCCTAAATACCTCCCCTTGCGCAATGGTCAAAACCATGCGCATTAAATGATAAGCAAATCTAATAATGCCGTTGGTGTAACCAAGTTGAAGTTCCTTTGCCTTAATTATCTGTAACTAAAACCAATCTATTGGGAAGAGAAATCAAAATCATATTAATTCAGAGAGATGTAAAAAGAAACGTCAATATTAAAATTTGCATGTTCAATTTCACTTCTGCATGAACCGTATCTTATACAATAAACAAAACATAAAGTTACCTTCATTATTCTACCCGATTTTCCTACACTAAGTATTTAAATTGGATGACCTAATCTTCATTCATTTTAACTATTGCTCGCATTTTGATGTTGTCCACATCCACACTTTGATTCACTCCTATGATCTTTGCATACCACATTCAACGTGCATACGACTTATTCTCTGCACAACATTTTATCGCTGTACCATGCATACCACATCAAACGTGCATATGACTTAAAAGCAAAGTAAAACCCAGTTTTATCTTTACGTATTTATAGCTATACATGTCCCGGACATGTCCATTACTATTTTCCAAACAGTTTTTTTAGCTAATCAAGTCCCTGACTTGCCTATACCATTACATAAACAGTATTTATTATTATAATTATCTAGTTTTTTGTTGGTCAACATCAAATCGATACATCAATTAAACTAGGTAGAATAAAGAGTCATCCAAACTCTCAACAACTATGCTCATACATCTGGATATTAAAGGTATGGTGGTATATAATAAACAAAACAAAAACTGGACCTAAGGAAAAAATTCACAAGTTAGTTATTGGTTGGCACAAATGTTATCGGTAATCAAATAAAAAGAGAACCATCTCCTAATTTATCCTTATTGTTTTATCTGAAGTATGCTTTTTAGTAGCCTACCCCCTTTGTGTATTTTATTGCTCCTAGGAGAGGATTCTCCCCCACCTCGGCAGCCCTGAAGAAACGGCTCACACACACACTCTTTTCTATTTTATTTTCTATTTATTTTAAATGACATTTGTCATTGTGAAATAACATGAATCAGAATTTTGGGATAACATTTTATCTTACTTATTTTTGTCTAATTTTAAGTATTGCCGATTATTATTTCTAGATTATACGATCACTTTTTAGTAAAATGTCTGTTATCATAATCTCTAAGGAAATATTTTATTTTGCGTCGATGTTTTTGGTACTTGGACCTCGTCAGGTCTGTTGTACTGTGCCTACCCACCGCGCTTCCACAGAGTCCTTTGGGGCGGGTCAGCTCCTCTTTTGATGAGTGCAACTATATGGACCCTGGCGCCATTGACCCCTGGACTTTTGTGAACGTGCGGTGTGCAGACAACTTTTAACGCTAATTGCTCATGTTTTGGAGTCTAGATAACTATTCCCATATTTTGCGATCACCATGTAACTCGAATACTCAGGGCTCTCCCCTGATTTGTTATCTCTGGGTCGGTCCCCAACCGTCCCCCTACATTCCTTACATTCCTTCCCCTCCTTCAAACACCTTCCCCCTCTGATCCTACCCGTTGTAACGATCCATGCCACATGGCACTTCGACGCGATGGTGAGTCTCCAAGAACCACACAGTCACCAATCCCAGTGGTGGTTCTACGGTTTTTCTAAAACAGTGGTCATAGATTACATTCAGGTACCAATTACAGAGTAGGCCTACATCCAAGCACACAAATAGTCTATTCAGTACAATGCAAATTCATTCTCTCTCTCTCTCTGTTGCCTCTCTTTCTACCCCTCTTTACCTACTTCCTTTCCTTTCACACGTCTCCATAACCATCTTCACTTTCAGTAATCCTTTCCCTCTCTACTCGGTTCAGTTGTTTCTAGACACACTCTAGAACTAGATTATCAATCTCAAGATGTCATCAAAAAATACAAATTTCCCCAAAGAAAATTCTAACCGGAAGACCTTCTCCAATCTCATCGCCACTCCCCAATCCACACACTCTTCCTCTTTCCTCCTTCTTCTTCTCTGTCTCTCTCTCCACAAATCACCTCATCTGAATCCTCTAGCTCAACTCAACCCACTCACTCACTCGTTCACTCACTCACTCACTCTAACACTGTTACCTTCCTCCTTTGCTTTCCTAATCCCTTCATAACAGTCCATGTGTATGGGTGCACCCCTCCTTCCCAGTGTGTTATGTGTCCTGTTTTCCTCATTTAATGTGACTTCCCCTTGGTTGCACCCGTAACATACTAAAGGACCTCTGCGTTGTCCTTGGAATCCCTGCTGTTGGTTGCTCCTATACTGTCCTTGGGATCCCCATTGTTGATTATTTTGCCTAGTCCCATTGTTTGTGTTCCCATTACTATGTGTGTTTATATTTAAAGCAGGTGGGTTGGGTGATCATTGGTTCTGTGGCTGCTGTGCTGAGGGAGAGAAAGTCTGTTGTAAACATTGATTCTGAGGTGCGCCCTGCTGGACGGCTTGCAACATCACTGTTGATTCTGAAAGAACCCCCTGTCTCTCTTCTTATCTTTGTCCTTTCTTGTGAGATCTTCCAACTGAAGCTGAGACAGCTTCCTCTGGACCTCTGCGCTTTGCTCCTGAATTTTCCGTTCATTCTGACGATATTTGTCCACTGCGTGCATTAAATGGTCAATGAAATCTCTATGAGATTTCGATGTAAATAGTCCAATCACATTTTCTAACTCAGCTTCGACTGGGCCGGGTAGTGTCTCTACCACAGAGCGTCTAAACAAGACAGAGAACACAGGATGGACCTCAGGATCCTCATCCGTCTCCATACGCCATCTGTCCACTTGGGCCTGCAAATAGGTTGCAGGGTTCTCTGTGTCACCAATAGGGAGACCTCTCATGTTCTTATGATCCATGTGGACCGGGAACTCCCTTCTGAGTGTGGCCCATAATGCCCCTCTGTAATGATCAAATATAGTCCCATCATGTGTTCCGTCCAGTATATTCAACCCTCCATTCCTCAGCACAGACTCCATCTTAGATAACCCTAGTATTCTTGCCAACAAAGTTTTCAAATCCCCCACTGCCATTAGTTTTCCCACTGTGAGCTCCTCAAATGTTCTAATCCATTTTGACGCCCCGTTGTGTATGTTAGGGAGTTTAGCTATAACTCCCTCCAAGTCTTGTGACGCCCATGGTTGATAGTAAGCCTGCTGTCCTTTGACTAGAATAGGAAAAATCCCCTGAGGAGGGGCTGGTGCCTTCTTCCCCCTCTGTGTCCTCCTTGGCCCCTCCTGTAACTCGAGTGCTACGGGTTGTAAATCATTACTGCAGCCAGGCTCCTCTGTCCCTGTGTGCCCACCAGACCCCCTTTCCCGTTTCTTCTCCTGATTCCTTATCTTCCTCTTAACCTTTTCACACATGGGATCCACTAAACTGATTTCTGGTTCTGCTGGCCCTTCGCCAATTTGCTCATTACCACCTGTCACATCTTCGTTTATCAAGGGATACATTTTTGTTGATTTGTACAGTGGTGGCTCAACCTTCAGAGGCAATGGTTGAGCCCCCTTATCATTTGTTATTATTTCTTTGGCCACCCTGTGTAATGCACGCCACCTCTCTTCTTCCTCTAGGAACAAAGCTAGTACTAACTTTTCCCTGTTCCTCTTCTCTAAGGCCTTTTTCCCACTACTGTTAGCTAAGTAATCCCTTATTACTACCTCCATGTCACTATACATTACTGTATCAAAAGTCCCTCCCAAGGGCCAAATAGTGCCTGATTCTTCTGTCCTTTTATCCCATTCCTCAGAGATCTTTTTTATCTCACCCTTGAGCAATAGACGGTCTCTACTCAAAACCTCAACCGCTGATGGCGCCATATCAATTTTTTTTGATGAAAATACACTATTTATTAATGCAATTTACTTGAGTTTATTCTACTTATCAATTCAAATGTTTAATACTATCACTGTGGTTTCAAATGTGCCCTTCTCTGGAGCTGCTGTCTCCCCTACAATTGGAATGTGGACCCCTAGCCCTGCTCGGCTCCTTGGCCCCGCCTTCTGCCCCTCTCTGCCCTCAGTCTGAGGCAGCGCGATAATGTTTAGATCAAGAAAGGTTTACACATTTATCTATTACTTCAAATTAATTAACTATTATCTATACCTCTAATTTATTTATGATTATTAATTTATTTATTAATTCAGTTTAAACAATTTAACTTTTTTTTTTTTTTTTTTTTTTTTTTATCCGCCGAATTTGATTATGACAGAATTAACAATAATAAAAGAAAAGAAAACGGGCCATACAAGTCTCCGAGGTAACTTAATCCTATCCGCGGCTTGGATACGGAAATAAACCGATTTATGCAACTTTTTAATAGCGTATCGTAAAAAGCTTCCTAATTTTGTTGTACAAGACCCTGAGTGGAACTAGTCACTAACTCGTCTATTCATTACAAAATAACAGGTTGACCAGGTGTTTCACTGGCCTTTTGGATCAAAAAACATGAACAGCCGGGATAGATAACCAATCAACCAGAATTTCAAACAAGACCCTATTGTTTTACAGCACAGAGTTCAAGACGGACTCTATCCCGAGATCCAATAACTGCAGATTAATCGATCCAAGGTAAACGTCATGCACTCGGTGCTTCCAACAATGAGCCTATTCCTCCAAAATAATGATTGAACACGTAACCACTCGACCAGATCACGAATAGACAAGAAACTTCTCAAAGATACCTACTCAGGCTTAAACCTGCAGCAGTACCCCGACCAAGAGACTTCAATCTATCCTAAAAAGCGCAGCGCGAGAAGCCTGTTTTACTCAACATGCAAAAAACGGAATTAGAAATTCCCCTCATAGGCGCTGGAATTGTGCTTCAGCAGCCCACGCATAAGAATTTAAAATTCACTCAGTCGGCACCCCAAGTAAGTTCTTCTCAAATAAAATAGAACTGACACTCAACTCCTAAATAGGATTGGTCAGCTCAATCCTTACAGATCCTTGTCTAATCTGCTGGCCTGCTTGCCCTGTCCTACGTAGATTCCTTCTACTAGGACAGTCACAGGACTTTTGTAGGCCTACTTCCTTTTACCATCATCAACAACAATAAAACAAAACAAAACAAAATCCACAACAACGTATCACTTTGAGACCACAAAGAATGTTAGTCAATCAAAAAACACAGAGCGTTATGGATGTGTGCGCGCGCACGTCAAACTCTCCCGGACCTCCCCTATTTCCCTCCATCAATAATTTTGATCCGTTTAATCGAAGAGACACTTTACCTGCCGCTCAGTGTTCAGACGGGGCGAGAACAGATCAAACGACTCTATTTTATATATGGCAAGACAACTTACCCTTGAGCTCTGGTCGCATGATCTGGTCGCGTCCCGTCGTCCGGCCCAGCAGCTGGCGAGTCTCTATCAGGATCCTGTTCGTGACGCCAAATGTGGTGGAATAAAACCACGACCTAATTCTTAACTAACTAGAGAATAAAAATAACTGAGGAGTCCGGGTTGAGTATGACAAAAAAAGACTTTATCGTTAAAAAAGCAACAACAAAGCCGAATGGTTTGCAAAGCATTGACGGTCAATCGATTGAGGTCTCCTCTTTATCCATATGCTTAGAGCAGTCCCTCCTTTGGGGTTTCCGCCCACAATACGTCATGATCCCTCTGATGAAGTGGCCCAGCAATACTAATCTAAAACACCAGGCCTGAGGTCAACACACATTGACCCCGTGGTCTCCGGTCTCACAAGGAGGGAGTTCCTAACTTGTGTGACCCCAGACTCCCTGGCGCCGTGCCAAGCCTTGAACCAGAGACGTTCCAGATGTTTTCTACCATTAGATATTTAGGCCTAGTAATAATCATGGTTTAACATAGAATATAATCAATAATTTCTACCACAGTATCAACATTGACAAACTAGCAAAGATGAACAAATCACTTGAATGACATGCTATTACAATATTCTAGGACTAAATCCCAGCTCAAAGGCCTTATTCAACAAACAATATTCTAGGACTCAATCCCAGACCAAAGGCCTTATTCAACAAACAATATTCTAGGACTCAATCCCAGACCAAAGGCCTTATTCAACAAACAAACAATAGTTTACACAAGGCAGATTCAAAGTGCTTCACATATAAACATTGTCATACAATAAAATAAAATAGTAGATAAGTAAAAGAAAAACATATGCAAAGAAATGGGTAAAATAGAAAAAAAAAAGGCATTTTAGTATTAAAATAGAAAATAAAGGCAAAGTTAAAAAAGCTTTTTAGAAAGTTGCAGTGTATTTAAGATTTTAGCAGAAAGCTATAGCAAACATAAAAGTTCTTCAGTCTTGTTTTAAAGGTGCTCAGAGTTGGGGCAAGTCTTAAATCCTCTGGGAGTTTATTCCAGCTATTTGTTGCATAGTAACTAAATCCTGCTTTCCCATGTTTTGTGTTTACTCTGGGGATAATTAACAGATTGGTCTCAGAGGACCTTTAGTGGTCTAGAAGGCTGATGTAGTGGAAGCATATCAGTTAAATATTTTGGGCCTAAACCATGTAGGGATTTATAGGTTAGCAACATGATTTTAAAATCAATTCTCTGACCTACAGGAAGCCAATGTAACGACTTCAGAATTGGTGTTAATATGATCAAATTTTTTGGTCTTTTGTTAGAACTCTAGCAGCAGCATTCTGAACAAGCTGAAGCTTCCTTCAGAGTTTTTGTTTTGGGAGACCTGTTGAGGAGACCAATTGCAGTAATCAAGGCTTACTAGTGATAAAGGCATGTACAAGTTTTTGTAAGTCTTCGGTGGACATGAGCCCTCTAAGTCTTGCTACATTTTGAAGGTGATAATATGCCGATTTTGTAACTGATTTGATGTGACTTTCAAAATGTAAATCTGATACAGCAAGTTATATATCTAATTGTTTGCTCTGAATGTACCAAATAATGTAGTTTAAACATTTAATTAGTTAACTTGAAAAATAAAAAGACTTTGTTGCTTGATGTTATTTATAATGCATGAAATACAATAAAATGACAATTGACTGATTTAGAGTTACATGACCTTATTCACCCGCTGTATCAAAATTGATACGTAATTTTTAACACGGTTTATACTAAACCATATATTATGAAATATTAAGTAATTTCACATTGCATCAACCCAGTAACTGTTCCTATTGATGTTTCACAAAAAAAAAGATTTTTTTTCTTACCTTCACCTTTTCAAAATGGGCAAAGTTCTTCTGCAAAATCGACAAAATCCACTTCCTGGTTAATGGCAGTCTTGTAGCATGGCTGGAAAGCCCTCTACTGAGCAGATTACTGCCCCCTGGTGGATTATCCGTGTATTGCATGTATATAATTGTATACATCAGGGTTTTCAGGGAAAAAATTGTCACACTGCTTATGTGGAGGGCTCAAAAACTCATGTATCACATATGATACGTTTGGCGTTATAGGGTTCAAACCAAACATCCTTCACATTCGCCGAAAGACGATTATGAAAGAAAAATGCACATTTCTCGCTAAAAATGTTTACATAAACACTTTTGATGGTGTAACTATGCTAAAATATCATGTTTTCCACCCAGAATAAAAAAGTATGTCCGCCATTTTCACGGAAAAATATCCTAAAAACTATCCAATAGGAAAGATGCTCACAGCGTCTATTAGAGACGTAGTCGGGTTCATAAAGGAGTGAATGGGCTGCTGAGGCACCCCCCATTCCGTCTGCAGGAGACGACGAAGGGTACCTTTCCCGTCACCGACCGACGGCAAAGGATACCTTTCCCGTCAGTTACCGACGCTAAAGTGCCTTTGCCAACAGTGGGTATTTGACGTTCTCGGAGTAAGACTGTGTTGGTTGGATAGCGCTGCACCCGCCACCGCTGCCAATTTCCAGCACCCCCCCCAATAAAATAGTTTCCAACGTGCCTGCCCCCCCCCCCCCCCCTCAAAAACCGTGTCTTCCCCCCCCCTCCCCGGCCAACAACGGTCTACCTCCCCCCCCTCAACAATCGTGTCCACAATCTGGCGCAAAGTGTTCATGGAAACGTACACTGTCAACGTTTTTTCTTGGCGACTGGGTTGAGGGAATGAAGCAGACCCCTGCAGGGGATCATTGAGACAGAGCCCACAGGTGGATGCTGGGGAGGAGGTGGGATTGCAAAAACCTCATGGGCAGCAGCAGCAACGAGATGTGCTGACAAGCTTCCCATCATTTCATGACACAGCTTGTAAAATTGCCAATTGCAGCTGCTGTATTCCCTTCCCCAGAATGGTTCTGTGATTATCAAGACTGTTTAGTATTTTGTAGTGTGAATACATGTCTGCATAAAGTTTGAGTTTCACATACATATCTTTAAAAAGTCAGTGGTGTGATGGCCCCATGACCTCTCCAAGGGTGTGGTGCTGTCTTCTTTTTTTTTCCCCAGGTGTGTGGTTTCCGTTTGGCTCACGGGAGATTAGAGGCAGCTGGCCAGTGTCTTAAACCTTCTTGTTGTGGTCTGAGGCCTTTGCCACACAATAGCATGTTGTGCGTGGAGGGAGATGCATATACTTCATATAGGATGCATGGATTAATAAATGATGGATGCAGTAAAGGGAGCCAGCATGGATCCCAATGTATTCACTACAACCAGTCAAAAAGCTGTTAGTTTAGCTCTAAACACACTGTCTGTGAATCAACCTTCTTATATTCTACTCATGGACTCTCCCATTATTTGAAGATGTGCACAAATGCTAAAATAACATTCTTTTAAAAAATACATTAGTACTTTTTAAGCCTAAGCACTTTACTGCTTAAGTGAATATTGTCATAAATGCCAGAAAAACAGGAAACAATTTTGATGTGAGCAATGAAAATCATTTACTGGTGACATTTAGCACACATTTTCCCCTTGAACCCACACGCATTGTGTGACCATCCATTGCACACACAGCACTGTGACCATGATCGCCACTTCTTCTTGCGGTTCTTCTCCGGGTCAAAAAAATCTGCTCCACACACACTGCAGACATCGCTTGTACCTTTGAATGTAAACCACATAAGTATCAGTTCATTCTACTATTTCATGACTATAACATGATACATACTTGGATTTATTGTTACTTCAAGTATTTGTTTTGTAGTCGTGCTCTATCCATAATCTCATCACTACCATAAACTGAAATACAGATATGTAGATGAAATGCATACCTTCGATAACGGTTGAAGCTTCAGCTACCTCAGCAGAGGAATGTGGGTGCTTTGCTGCTGCACCTAATTATACAGATGTAGATAATGTGCAGATGTATTTGCTTTACATACTATTCATTATGTACCATGTACACAGACATAGACAGACATGAAGACAAGAGTAGTGTAATCATCACATTGCACACACTGTAATGCATTACATTGTAAACTTTCTCAGTTGCTAAAACACATTCCTTGGTACCTTCACCCATTTTCTCAAAACCTTCAAACTAGATTCCCTAACTCCTGGCTTTTCTATAAAAATCAAATAGTGTTTGCCTGCCTGATGGTGGCCTGCTAAAAAAGAACTTGAGGAGTGAATGGGGCAGGGGAACCCTTGATTTTGCTGGCTGTCTTCACCAGATTACTATATATTTGAGATTTTTCAGCCCAGTTCTCCCCCGGTCCAGCCCCGGATCTCTACTCCATAGCTGCCGTAGCAGCAGTGTCATACCAGTACATTTAACCAAATTTTTAACTTTTATTAAAAACAAGGCAGGAAGTTCACGTCTCGCCGGCCTTCCTCCTCTCTACAGTACACGTGAGTCCTCCGTTCAAACCGACAGACAGATCGAGCAGTGAAGCCGCTGAGAGGGATTCACGGCAACTCCTGAATTTTGATCAGTTCTGCGATCAAAAAATAAATAAATCGCTATGTGACATTACACATTTTGCTGCAACTAGTGTTTATAATTTTGCAGCACAAGTGTCTCACAGTGTGCAGTGACCGAGAATGTGTTTAAGGTTTTGCAAAAAAAAAGTACTTGAACAGTGTTTCAAGTTTGGCCAAAAGAGAGTTTGAGTCAAAAAATGAGTTAAGGCCACAGAGAGAATTTGGTTCAGAGAATGGGGTTTCGGGTTTTAGCAACTGAGAAAAACTGTAACACATAAAAAGGCCACAAAAGAAAGGGATATCCTAAATTTAAGCGTTATAATAACTGATTAATATTCCTTTTTCTAGTTTTGTTAGGCACTTACCGTCGTCAAACATGGATGCAAATATTTTGTCCACTGTCTGAGGACAAACACCGGCATCCTCAACTAAATTAACAAAGACACAATGAAAAAATATACATAATCAAACAAAAGTCATATAACTTGTCAATGTTTTAATAGAATTGTGTATATTTGCCGATTTAAGATATTTTCTGGTTCTGCATACCATTTGTGTCCATCTCAACGGCGCTGGGTTGTGATGTGTCTATGGTTGACAAAAAAGGGGGGTTAAAGGTATTGCTTGTACAGGCTACAGAAACTAGGCATTAGCATCTCTTTTACCTTTTGGTGTACATTCCATGGAGTCCATAGATAGTAGTGGTGGTAGTAGTTCAGTCTCTTTTCCTACTGAGGTCAAAGAACCACAACAATCTTCAGTTAAACATGTTGCATAAAGTTATATACACATATTGCTTTTACTTTTATTACTCCATTGACAAAAAAAAACATGTAAAGTAGCAGTATACATTGAATCAAGTTCTGCAACACTTAGGTATAGTGCTGCTTGTCCTAAGGTTTCAGGAGGGCTAGAACCAATCCCCTCTGTCATGTGGTGTACAGCCTGGAAAGGTTTGCCAGTCTAACCGTGCGTTCACACCAAACGCGAAATTTGTCGCCCGTTCGCGTTGTCGCCGAAGTTTTGTCGCGCCACACATCATAATCCGTCGCTGTGCAAGTTTTGTCGAATTTGTGGCGCCACAACTTGACACCAGGTGACTCCGTGACTCCATTTTCACAACCATGTCCGACATAACGAGCATTGCAGGTCTTTACCTTTTGTGGAAGAGGGAGACACGTCGGAAAGCCCGTCGTTTATGGGTTCATGATATCCTTCGGAGCCGTACAGAGCTCGGTGAATTTCACCGTCTTCTGCAGGAGCTCCGTCTGGATGACGACCGCTTCCAGCGCTATTTGAGGTTGACTCCGGCCCAGTTTGATGACCTGCTAGGTAGGGTCGGTGCTAGGATTCATCGGCTCGACACCAACTACAGGCGTTCCATCTCAGCTTCGGAGCGTCTGTCCATCTGTCTCCGGTGAGTGATAGTTTCATAATTCGTGTGTCAAAATCTAAACAGAAACTTAAACATTTAGTTGAGGTTGAACCAGCAGGCGTCTCCATGGTAGACAGCTCCATTTAGTGGACATAGCAGATCACATTTTCAAATGATTGATTATCCTCTGCCGACAATAGTATAGTAGGCTATGTAGTCAAATACAATAAATAGATCCATTATTTTGATGAAATATGACTCCTGCCTTTGTAAACGTTTTTTTTTTTAATGAATAAACGGGGCAAAATTATTGTAAATGAATGATACCTATAGTATCTTCACTAAAATACAATTACATTTTTTTTATTATGCAGATACCTAGCCACTGGGGACTCCTACAGGACCATCGCCAATAGCTTCCGTGTTGGGATATCCACTGTCTCCAGCATTGTCCCTGATGTTGCCACTGCAATCTGGGACTGTCTGGTGGAGGAGTTCATGGCTGTGCCCACCACAGATGAGTGGAGGTCCATTGCAGGGAGGTTTGAGGAGCGGTGGAATTTTCCTCTTTGCTGTGGAGCATTGGATGGGAAGCATGTGGTCATGAAAGCCCCTGCTCACTCAGGATCCCAATACTTCAATTATAAGGGAACTTTCTCTCTTGTTCTCTTGGCGGTTGTAGACGCGGAATATTGTTTCCGGGTGATTGATGTCGGGGGCTATGGAAGAACCAGCGATGGTGGGATTCTGGCCAACTCTGCCTTTGGTGCAGCGCTTCAGTCTGGCACCCTCCAAACTGCCTGCTGACCTGCCACTAGGGAGCTGACCACCGAGGACCACAGCCACACGTCTTTGTGGCTGATGAGGCCTTTCCCACTTCGGAAAAACCTCATGAGGCCATTCCCTGGTCGCAACCTGGCAAGAGGAGCCGCCGGGTTTTCAACTACCGTCTGTTCCCGAGCTTCGGATGGTTGAGAATGCCTTTGGGATCCTTTCTTCCCAGTGGCGGGTCTACAGGCGTGCCCTCGAGGTCAATGTGGAGGTTGCGGAGAAGTGTGTGAAGGCTACCTGTGTTCTCCACAACTTCATGCGGAAGACCACCCCCCCAAGTGCATTGAGGAACAACACAGCTGTTGAGGTGGACCCACTGCCAGGTCTGAGAAGAGTTGCTGCCAACAACTCAGCGAGGGAAGCAATCAGGATTCGGGAGGCCTTCACTTCCTACTTCTCTGCTGAGGGGACCGTCCCATGGCAAGACAACGTGTAGCACACCCAAAACGGCTCTTTTAAGAGCCACCCACACATTACTATTGAGCAAACTTCCTGAAATGACTATATTAACTATGATCTTCTGACTTAATGAAGCATGTTTCCTTAACATACAACAGTAATATGACATTATTAACTAAGTTTGTTAATGTTAAAGTTTGTTTATATTTTGAAATCAGGTAACTGACGGCCCTGAGCCCTCCCTAATTTGCAACATTTCCCTGAAGCAACTTAAATGGCCATTCAATAAAGAATATGAAGCCACATTTTTTGAATAAAAATAATTATTTATTGGGGCGTGTGTGTGTGTGTGTGTGTGTGTGTGTGTGTGTGTGTGTGTGTGTGTGTGTGTGTGTGTGTGTGTGTGTGTGTGTGTGTGTGTGTGTGTGTGTGTGTATAAACAAAAAAAATGGGCATGGATCATTCCCTGCAACGATTGTCACCCCAGTGAACCTATTCACCGAATTGTTCCTATTGATTGTCCGAATTGAGCAGTTCTGGAAAATGGTGAACGTTGGCTTCATGCACTAATTTATAAATTTGAAATTTCAACTGTTCTTTGGCATGGGGTGGCAATCGTTGCAGGGAAGGAAGTATCCCTTTAAAAAAATGTTCGTCCTCGGAGAGAGGCGCTGGAGGAGGAGGAGGCGCTGGAGCAGGTGGAGGCGGCCTCCTCAACACCTCCAGGAGGCACTTCTCTACCTCTCCCTCCCTCTCCCTCCACCCCACTATCCTTCTTTTCCGTGTCCTCCCTGTTTCAAATGGAAACAACATTTTTGGGTCAGGTAACAGACAAAAATACATTCAACATGAAAGGCTATGAGTACATAACTAGTCACACTCATATACCATTCACGCATAGGGACCCTCATGACCACATAGACGAAGTGTAGGTGGTCATAAAATAAATGTAATTTCTCTCATGTTAAATGACATAGGCCTACCTGTGGCAATAGGAGGAGTGGTGACTGCAGCAGTTGGTGGTGGTGGAATGGGTTCAGAGGCAGCAGCAGCCTCCGGCTCCTCAAAGCTTGTAGAGGTTAGATCTTCTGAGGTGACAAGAGGTAGTTATAAATCTATAGAACAAATCATGAGTTTGTCATGCTGTGTATGGGCGAGCGTGTGGCTTCACTTATCAACCAACCTTCTAGGTCAATCGCTGACCTGCCTGCTGCCTCTGAACCCTGGTCCTCTACTGGTAGTACTCTGCAAATCCCGTCTTCCTCGACCTCCAGCACCATATTGCTACTGGTCTCCCTCGGAGTAACAAATGGTTCGAGGAAAGACAGGATTGCAGAGTACTTCCACCTCTTTGATGGCCCTGCCGCTGACCCCACTCCTCTTTCCGTCTCTTTCCGTCTCTCTCGGAGGTAGGTGTCCCTCAGGCCCTTCCATCGCTTTGCGGCAGACGTCCTCTGCCATGAAAAAAAAATATGTTGTGTAATCCGAACTGAACTGTTGAATGGTAGATGCTAACTAACTAGCTTGGTTCATAGTTAAGTACAATTGATAGCTGGAATACAGTAACTTTTAAAGTAAAGTAAATTTAAAAAACTTACCAGTTAGCCCAACCTCTTGGCTCACTTTCTGCCAGGCCCTTGCCTTCACCGTCCGGTCCTTGTATATGGACAAGGTGCAATTGAAAAGCTCAGGAAGAGCGGACACCGAAATAATTATTTTTTCCTCCATCGCAGTTTGAGTTTGAGCGGGAAGTGAACGCTACGTCACTCAAGGGAGTGAACGCTGATTGGCTGTAATCAGCGTCATCACGCGAAGTTCGCGTCAAAGTTGAAATATTTGAACTCGAGCGAATCTGTCGCGCTACAAATCCACGTGAACGCGCTCGCCAGAAGGCGGCGAAAGTGTGGCGCGACAAATCAACATTTGTCGCCGGTTTTCTCTCGCGAAAATTTCGCCCGATACGCGTCTCTACGTTCACTTTGTATGGGATCTTGTCGCCCCGTCGCGTTTGGTGTGAACGCACGGTAAGGCCAGACTGCAGGCAAATCTGATTCCTTCTCATATCCGATTTTTAGGGCTGACTTTCCACACTGTTTTTAGCAAGTGTCCAAATCACATTTAAAATGTACACTATCATAATTCACCACAATTTTAAGGAGCTGTCACTGATCATACCTTGTGGTACAAGTTGGGCTGCATCCACTTGAGGTGGTTCTGGTGACACAGGGAACACATTTAAGAAGGGTTAAGTCAGATATAATTAATGGACTACTGTTTGTAATAGCCAGAGGCAAACTTAGAAAACTTACTTATCTGGAATACTATGTCATCTGCTGCCTTCAAGATGACCTCCAGCTGTTTGCGCCCATAAAATGCTAGTTTCCTCAGTGTGAGGTAATTTGGCAGCCCTTGAACAGTTATCTCCAATGTCTGGTTAGACAGTGCCTGGTACGGCAGTCTACCAGAGCCACCTGCAGCAACTTTACAAGATAAAATCAAAACCATTAGGTCAAGTTCACTTTGAGAAGCTGAAAATCTATGAAGGTATGCTTTTTTAAGGTATTGTGCCCAGCATAAAACATTTCCAACAGGTATATGTTATACCTGAAGCATTTCATATAAAATATACAAAGTCAACAGATATTCACATGAGAAAGAATAAAGAAAATAAGCAAAACACTCAGACTGAGGAAAAGGTGATCTCACTTTTTGATTATTGCTGTTGTGCTGAAAATCATTGCTGTCCTGGATTTGCCCATTGTTATATTTGTTAAGTTTATTGTTTTTGCAGGAAAGAGAACTTACTGTATCTCAGGTTAAACAACTCCTGGACCTTCTTTACCAGGTCATGGACAGACTCCACAGGAGGAGATGGTGAAGAGCAGCTTGCTAAACATATGTAAACAGATCATGTTGATTTCAAAACCAATTTAAACACAGGTTGGGTTAATCCAGTGGACCTAAGTGACAAAACATGTTTGAGACAGTAGAGTACAGATACTCATGGAGCAGCAGCTGCACGATGGAACACACAGTGGAGGGATGAAAGTTTAGATTTAAAGAGGAACTAAGCAGGATTTCTCCCGTGGCTCTGCTACATTTTTACCGTAATTAAAAAGCTGTGAAGTAATTGTGATCATTAACTACATGACTTGTGACGAGTGAGAACGGAGGCTCTCTGTCTTCCACCTGGCGTCTCGGCTGAAAACCAACCTTGTAACATCAGTGTAGTACCTGGCCACCGCCCCGGTGTCCCAGCTTTGGTCTCTGCACAGCGCGACACAAATGCACCGTACTCTTTTGCTCATGGTTAAGACTACACAAACACATGCGCCGTAACGTTGTATATGTTATATAACGTTTTCCACTTTTCGCCGGCTTTGTTGTAAACAGATGCACATGGCCGAGAGGAGCCTAACTGAAACAGCAGAAAAGCGAGCAGACTTGCATAGTTCCCCTTTAATAGTGAAGACAATGCTTACATACTGTAAAGACAAGACACAAAAAATGTTAGTTTATATATAGGCTATTACCTGACATTTTTAGCGCAAATTTCGTTGTAGTGTCCGTTTCTTCAAGAAAGGCTGCAGCATTTTTGTTGGAAACCTGAATCACTGTAGTTACAGGATTCAGGCAGTCGACAGCTACTGCAGCCGTTTCCACACCCAACTCCTCCAGTTTGGATACCTTCGCCACAACAAAATAAAAAATACATATCATACTAAAACAGGATCAGTAGAGCAAATGTTAGAATATTAAAGAAAATCAAGGTGCAAAGAAATTAATTGAAAATCTTCCTCTCAAAAATTGACTCTTAGCAAATATCTATCCAAGCAAATTTTACCACTGAACTTCACCAACACACAAATCATGTTCTGTGTTACTGTATTTAAACAGGGCCACAACAACTCACTCAACTCTAACAAACCTCAAACTTAAGCTGCTGGAGGTGCCTCTGAATTTTCAGGGCCCTCATTTCAGGACTAAAGTCTGGTGTGGTAGAAGCTTTTAAAGCTGCTGCTTCTTGCTGGTACTTCTCCCTGGCTTCTTCATCTAAACTGGACCACCCTTTTACGTCTTTTAGGGTACCTGGGAAAAAAGTTTAGATCATTAATCTGTACACGTCTTTGCTCATAGCAAAGACTGTGAGCAAAGAAAATGTATCTCAAGTACAAGTATCTAGACTATAGCTGTTAGACCAAAGTTCCAAAACAACTCCTGTAAAACCTTTTCAACATGCAACGTGGATAGTCATAGTAATGTTATGCAGTTACTAACATTTCTCTGTTAAATGAAGAAAATACAGAATTCCCAATATATACAGTATGTTGTGGCTTTCCTTCGTGGTGTCAAAGCCACGTGAGAAGATGAAAGGCAGGGTTTCTTACAGTATATCCGTTTCAAAACAAAAACTTTACTGAAGGATAAAACAATTTACATCTATCACTCCGTAGAAAAACTGTGCTCCCTCTCACCGCTCTCATCCAAACTGAGGCAGTCGGTGCCGTAATCTCTCTCAACTCTGCACTATAGATATAGAACATAGATCTTAAATACAAACTTAGAAATAATGAAATACAATCTAAGTCTCCAACTCTTTTTTTTTTTTTTTTTTTTTTTACATATCTATGAATTATGGCTACTACAATATATATATGTATTTATTTCGGACTCTGGGTCCTTAGCAAAACATAACACAACAAGACATGACACAACAACAGACACACAACACAGACAATAAAAGAGAATAAAGCTAAGACATAGAGATAGAAAATATAATATACAGCTCTGGAAAACATTAAGAGACCACTTCAAAATGATCCGTTCCTCTGGTTTTACTGTTCATAGCTATGTGTTTGAGTAAAATGAACACTTTTGTTTCATTCTATAAACTACTGACAACATTTCTTCCAAATTGGAAATAAAAATATAATCATTTAGAGCACTTATTAGCAGAAAATGGTAACCGGTTTTCAGACCTTGTATAATGCAAAGAAAGTTCATATTCATTTTAAAACAACACAACACTACTTTTTAAACTAGGAAGAGTTTAGAAATCAACATTGGTGGAATAATCCCAATTTTTAATCGCGGCAGTGTTTTTTTTATATTATTTATTTATAATCTTTCTTCCTCATTAAATGTGTTTTGGTTCAGGTGATCAGCTAAGTAGAGTGAGGTGCTTGTGTTGGAGTTCAATAGACACTGGAATCGATGGCTGACATACATGTAGAGAAGCTGATTTATTAAGAATATTTTGGAGTGGTCTCTTTACTCTTTCCAGAGCTGTATGTCAAAATGACTTACCTTTTTTATTCAAGACATCCCTGCAGAACAGATTATATGCCGACAAATCCCTCGTCAGGAGTTTTGGCTTCGGTGGATTTGAGGGCTTCATAGCCCTCTTAATATTCCCAATCCAGTTCTGAAAGAAAAAATAAATTTTACCTTTGTTATTACCTTTGTAAAATATTTAGAAATACACAATTTCTTCATGTTATTATGAGCTGCTATTCTCAAACTTATAATAGTTAAAGGGATAGTTACATTTTTTTTCAAGTGTGTGGTTCTATGAGGACTCAAGGAGAATAGATAGATATATTTTGCAGATATTATACTGATGGGACACGTGTACCCCATACAACCCCACTTCAAAAAACCTGAACTGTCCCCTTAACTACTCATAATTTTGAGAATTGGTAGAAAATAAACCAGACCTCTATTATACTGGTTTCCAAACCAGTTGCAGAGGAAGCCTCTGCAATGAGTGGTGACCCCACTCGGGTCATTCCCCTCTCAAAGAAAGCCTGGAGCACTGTCCTGGTCTCTCCGTTAATTTCTGTTCGTTCTGTTGACAACAAAAGAGAAAAACATTTAAATATAAACTTTTTTTTAATTCAGCGATGGGAAAAACTGTCAAGGTGTGCACAGACAAAAAGAGAGAAGCAAATAGAAAGGTGAAACCAGCAGAGACTAGTGCAAAGATGAATACAGAAATCATACTGTGTTGTTTACCTTACTTCCACATCACTTCTGATATATGTCTAATTTATTCTTCTTACTGTAAATACTAGGTTATGACTTAAAGAATAGTTCACCCAAAAATGAAAATTCTATCTAGTCTATATTTCAAGCTTGTTTGTAGCGGAAGCTCTTCTTCCCAGTTTATCCAACCGGGAAGAGGAGCTTCGAGAAGCTTCCGCTACAAAACAAGCTTTAAATACAGACTTATTACAATTTTGAATTCAATACAAGACGGACATTACATACGAGCAGCATGGAGGTATTTGGATGTTTTTTGGCGTCTTTTTGGTATAAAGACAATTGGTATCCATTTGCAACCATGCACTGCTATGCCGAGATCCCCTGTAACTCAGAGAAGCCACGGAGGTCTCTGAAACATCTCCCAGCCCTTAGTCCACATGAGGGTGAGTAAATAATGACTGAAATTTCATTTTTGGGTGAACTATCCCTTAAGTTTGCAAATGTACACTTACCTCTAATTTTCTCAGCCATCATGAACCTGAATAAATGCAGAAAATGGAAAATTCATCTCAGGCA
>OLKM01004513.1:0-21869 GCA_900291075.1 Melanogrammus aeglefinus | reverse complement strand
GAGATAAGACGGTGGCAATTCTTCAAGTGTTCCTCAAACACAGTGTCAATGGAAGCCATCAGATCGACTAACCCCCGAAAATATCCCAATGTTTTGATTCGTCACGTTCATCCGTGGGGGGGGGGGTTTTTTTTTTTCATCGTGCCCCGCATAGCCAATTCAGAGGCACGACAAAATTTAACGCAATCAATTAGTTTTTGACAAAATATGTCGATTTTTGTTCAACCTCTTCGTTGTGTCACTCTTACCCCTATCCGATGACCCTCGTCCAGCTGTGTAGCGATGCTAATTCTGCCTACCATGGCTAGTTTGACACCAGTTGTTCATGTGAATCATGGATCGTTCATGTTTCTTCAACCTTTCAGACAGATGCCTTGAGGTCTGTTACTCCAGTTTGGGTCCAGGCAGCATCAGATGAGGACGATTTGAAAATTAGACAAGGAAAGCAAAACAGCGCATTTTTAGATCCACATCCAGTTAGCCAAGCCTTTCTGTCAAACCAAGTCTGCGTGAAACTCCTCGTGCAGGACTTCTGCTTCTCTTTGGCAGGCTGTGTAATATTAATGTTCGGCCTGTGTGGTCCAAGTTGTTTAATTCTAACTTTTTCAGCATACGTTCTCCTTACAAATGGGATTTCTAAAAGCGATTGAACCGAATTTGGGGGTATTTCGTCCATATTGAGCACAACACAGTCTTCTTTCAAAGTTGCGCGCGTGAGTTGTTTGAAATTCAAACAAGTTGTTTGAAATTCAAACAACTCACGCGCGCAACGCAACTGAGGTAACGTTGTCGTTGCCAGGTAACCAGTTTCTGGGCTCCAATGCCAGCGCCCCAAACCCTTCATTAAAACTGAAAGGCATCAGAATTGATATGGCCACTCTAGAGTGAACGACGGGTTTGGGCGCCGTGAACTGGTGACCGTAGAAGTCAAATGAGTTTATTTAGAGCCTGAATTTTGCCATGAAAATATAAATACAGTGCCAGAATATTAATAATATAAATAATAATGAATAAATAATATAAAGTAAATTTTATAGTTCGAAATTTTATTTATTTTTTATTTTTATTTTCTTTGTGTGGGGGAGGGGGGCGGTGCCCTAGCGCCCTCTATGGGCCAGCCGCCACTGGGTAAACCTCTGCTATGAGACAAAATGAAAAAAAAATCCAGAAAATCACATTGTCAGATTTTTTAAGAATTTATTTGAAAATTATGGTGGAAAATAAGTTTTTGGTCACCTACAAACCAGCAAGATTTCTGGCTGTCACAGACCTGTAACTTCTTCTTTAAGAGGCTCCTCTGTCCTCCACTTGTTACCTGTATTAATGGCACCTGTTTGAACTCCTTATCAGTATAAAAGACACCTGTCCCAGCGTTTCCGCTAGAAAAAATTCGTACCGGTCAACGTGACCGGCAGGTTTTCAAATTTACCCGGGACAAATGTGTTTGAAATTCCGGTCAATCAGAATCACGGAGGCCGCCGCCTCCGTGATTTCAGCCTCATCATCCGTCTCCTTTGAACGAACGTTTTGCTTCAGAAAATAGTTTTTCAAGTTAGCCTGCTTCGACATTTCTCCTGTCCCTTCCGCTTTCCCGCTCACGTTTGTTGTTTTTATTGTAGGTACTGCGCGCTTTGCAAGACTGAATAAACAAGTGCTACACATTTTGTTCCGCATGAAAATAGAAAAATGTTCGTTTCCACACATCGTGGGCACTTCGTGTGTGTGTGTGTGTGTGTGTGTGTGTGTGTGTGTGTGTGTGTGTGTGTGTGTGTGTGTGTGTGTGTGTGTGTGTCTTTTTTTATTATTGTTAATATTATTATTTTTATGTAGGCCTATATATACATTTATTTTTTTTATGAGGGAATATTTTCACCGGTCATTTTGACCGGCGGGGTTTGAAAAAATACCGGACTTCGGCCAATTTTAACGGTCAAAGTCCGGTAATTACCGGACAACGGAAACCCTGACCTGTCCACAACCTCAAACAGTCACACTCCAAACTCCACTATGGCCAAGACCAAAGAGCTGTCAAAGGACACCAGAAACACAATTGTAGACCTTGAACCAGGCTGGAAGTCTGAATCTACAAAAGGTAAGCTGAGCAGCTTGGTGTGAAGAAATCAACTGTTGGGAGCAATTATTAGGAATGGAAGACATACAAGACCACTGATAATCTCCCTCGGATCTTGGGGCTCCACGGCAAGATCTCACCCTGTGGGGTCAAAAATGATCACAAGAACGGTGACCAAAAATCCCAGAACCCACACGGGGGGACCTAGTGAATGACCCTCCAGAGAGCTGGGACCAAAGTAACAAAGGCTACCAATCACCTAACACACTACGCCGCCAGGGACTCAAATCCTGCAGTGCAGACGTGTCCCCTGCTAAAGCCAGTGCATGTCCGGGCCCGTTTGAAGTTTGCTAGAGAGCATTTGGATGATCCAGAACAGGATTGGGAGAATGTCATATGGTCAGATGAAACCAAAATAGAACTTTTTGGTAAAATACTCAACCTCGTCGTGTTTGGAGGAGAAAGAATGCTGAGTTGCATCCAAAGAACACCATACCTACAGTGAAGCATGGGCATGGGGGTGGAAACATCATGCTTTGGGGCTGTTTTTCTGCCAAGGGACAAGGACGTCTGATCCGTGTGACGGAAAGAATGAATGGGGCCATGTATCATGAGATTTTGAGTGAAAACCTCCTTTCATCAGCAAGGGCATTGAAGATGAAACGTGGCTGAGTCTTTCAGCATGACAATGACCCCAAACACACCGCCCGGGCAACGAAGAAGTGGCTTCGTAAGAAGCATTTCAAGGTCCTGGGGCCTCATGTACTAAGGTTGCGTACGCACAAAAACGTGGCGTACCGTCCTTTTCCACGCTCACGTTCAGATGTACAAAACGTGAATATGACCGTAAATATGTAGCGGTCCCCACGCCAGCTCCAGAGCTGTCGTACGCACGTTTCTACAGCTATTGTTCCTTTGGCGACACTTAGAGGTGACGCTGGGAAACTGGGAAAAAATGTGAAAACAATGACTCAGAGTGATTTGCACATCAGAGGCACACTAATGAACAATTAACACACCCTTGCAATTATATGGGTGGCTATAAAAGCATGCGCAATGGATGAAGAAAATTGTTTTAAAAAATGGCAAGCGTGGGCGTTGTTGAGGACATCGCAAATGGTCAAATCCGAAGGGGGAACGTATCTTTAGGGAACGCGAGGACTTGCTCGCAAATGATGATGATTGGCTCATGAGCCGACTTCGTTTCCCATGGCCAGTATTACTGGAGCTGTGCGCAGAGCTGCGGCCGGCCCTAGAGCGCCACACAGGCCAGGAGCCAGGGTTGTCGGTGCCCTCTCCTTGCTTGTCTATTCAAAAATAAAAAAATTAAGTTAATAAACACGAGTCAAAGTCTTTAATATCCTGGCATCTTTACGCACGACTTAGGTGTATTGTAAGCAGCCAATTGTATGAACCAGTATAATTACCAGCATTTATGACTTCAGCATATTTACCTTGGGGATGATCGGTGTTCCCCTTTCATGGGCTCCCACCACTCCGGTGAGAGCTGTGTCACCGACCCAAGCGGCCACTCTCAAATCGAAGGGGAGAGTTCCCCCACTTGCGTCCCCCACCTTTCGCGGTCACGCTTCAGCGGTGGGCAGAAACCCTCCGCTTCACCTCCACCTTGAGGTCTGACCCCTTTTTTTTAATTTCAGATTGTGTGCACTGCTGAGACCCCACTGCATTGACGGCCTCGCAAACACGCTCCCACTCACTTCTCTTTGTTTTGGTATTTATCCCTGTTGACAGGGTTCCAAATGCATATGCTTGCGCATTTCTACCTTCGTGGAGCAAAATCTTCGAGCTCGGACATCCGTGAAAGTTTTGTTTTTTTGCCTCTGTTCATGGTGCCCAGGTGATCGGATTAAGAGGTGAATCTCAGGTCCAGAGGCCTATTTACATAAAATTGCATATTTTAAATGAGGCCGTGGACAGGGAGGAGTTTGGCACCCCGTGGCATGTGCGCTCAATTCCACGTTGATCGAGATGTACAAAAGAAACGTGCTTGGATCCATGCGTTCGCACACTTTGATACATCTGAATTTATTTGTGCGTAAGACAGTTTCTGGGTTTTGGCGTACGCCAAGTTTCAGTATGAAATCCACGCAAGTCTTAGTACATGAGGCCCCTGGAGTGGCCTAGCCAGTCTCCAGATCTCAACCCCATAGAAAATCTTTGGAGGGAGTTGAAAGTCTGTGTTGCCCAGCGAAGGCCCAAAAACATCACTGCTCTAGAGGAGATCTGCATGGAGGAATGGGCCAAAATACCAGCAGAAGTGAATGAAAACCTTGTAAAGACTTACAGAAAATGTTTGACCTCTGTCATTGCCAGCAAAGGGCATGTGACAAAGTATTGAGATGACCTTTTGTTATTGACCAAATACTTATTTTCCAAAATCAGACAGTGATTTTCTAGATTTTTTTTTTCATTTTGTCTCTCATAGCTATACCTATGATGAAAATTACAGGCCTCTCTCATCTTTTTAAGTGGGAGAACTTGCACAATTGGTGGCTGACTAAATACTTTTTTGCCCCACTGTACGTGTGTTTAGTATCCTAGAGAAATAATTGCATAAATATTTAGGTACCTCGTTTTTAATATTTCTATGCACAGTTGTATATCGTTTACTCTATTCTCTACTTTCAACCTATTCAGGCTACTAAAATGAGCAGGAGTGAGATGAGTGAGAGGTTGTAGCTTAAGGATTAGCCTTACTAGTTTATTTTGAGATGTTTGTAACTTCTTTTTGAGGATTTTTGGGAGGTTTGTAAACCATGAAGTGCATGCATAATCAAAGTGGCTGATACTAGGGCCCCAGCCAGTATCTCCAGAGCTTTCCTATCAATTAGGTGGGATATTCTAGCCAGAAATTTTATTCTCTGATTTATTCTGGAAATAACCTTCACAGCCATACCCTCCCCAGTTCATTTATTGTCTAGAATGCAACCTAAGTATTAGGGATGCACTGGGCTCCTCTGCCCGAACTCGTGACTACTGAAACTCACTCCTGGACTACGGATCACTCTGCTGCCGCTCTCTGCGATTAAACCTTTTGCAGCGCATCCAAGAGATGCCGGCAGCGCGCCTTCGTGTTCAACCTACCGAAGTCTCTCCATGTGACCCCCCTCTTCCGGGACCTCCACTGGCTCCCTGTAGTAGCTCGCATCAAATTTAAGACGATGGTACTGGCATACAAGGCAGTCGATGGAACTGCCCCTGCCTACCTCCAAGCATTGCCTTAAAGCCACACACCCCAGCTTCGATCGCTCCGCTCAACCTACCTCAGCTTGACGTCTGTACCGCCATCGTTAAGAGCTAACAAAGGTCGTTCAGCAAAGTCCACAACTCTTCTCCGGTTTTGGGACCTCAGTGGTGGAACGAGCTCCCTGCCGTTCTCAGGACCGGCAGAGTCGCTCACTATCTTCCGAAAAAGACTCAAGACTCACCTGTTCAGAGTCCCACCTCGACTCTGCATAGCCACCCTCCCCCCTCTGGCCACCATTGTACACTGTATTGTATTGTGTTGTATTGTATTGTATTATAGTACTTAACTGTGTAGCAACTGCAGTAGCTGCTATCATTGCTGTAACACGGGGAATTGGTTAGCCTAGTGATTGTTGTACTTTGCACTTGGTTCTATGAACATCCTTACTGTACCGATAGCGATATATTGTTGCACTTCTTATGACAAATGTACTTATTGTAAGTCGCTTTGGATAAAAGCGTCTGCTAAATGCCCTAAATGTAAATGTAATGGAAATGGAAATGGATGCACCGAAATGAAAATTCTTGGCCGAAACCGAAAACCGAAAATGAGGAAACCAAGGCCGAAAACCGAAACACCAAAAGAAATTATGCCAATTATTAGTACCATTTAGGGTTGTTTTTTTTTGTTTTATTGTTTTATATACACTGTGTGTGTGTGTGTGTGTGTGTGTGTATATATATATATATATATATATATAGTCACATGCTGGCTCTAGCATGAAACATGAAATGGGGGAGAACACGCCGTTTTACAATAATAAAGAATTTATTTAAGTAAGAAGATAATTTTACAGAGAATTAAATTGAATAAAGATAAAGAAGTGTGGTGTAAATCAGTTAAATGTAAAGTAACCCAAAAGCGCATGCAAAGTCAGTCTATGTGTAACCAAACAAAGGACAAAGAAAACCAACACGCCGGGAGGAGGGAGCGACCCTGACTGCTGTGAATTTAGGCTTTTAACCTGCTGCCAAAAACAGGCACACCTGAACTGCATCACCTATTAAGAGAGAGAGAGGACAGGCAAACCAAACAGCCAGGGTGGAGTCAAAGCAAGGGTGGAGTCAAAGACTCACCAGGGTCGTCACATCCCCCCCCTAAGACAGAAGCCCACCTAAGTGGGATTCTGCACTTATGGTTTTCAAAATAAGAAAACCCAAAACACATAAGCACTACCAATCCCCTCAACCAACACCAGTTACATCAACACTCCTACCGGGTCAACTAGAAACCCCCCCTATAGACACACTCTCACCACTCCTCATGCTCACCCCCTCAGCAACTTGGTACCTAGAAGCATTCAAGAGAGATCAGGACAAACAACTAAGAGAGACAGAGGTAACATATAAGCGTGTACAGTAAAAGTAAGATAGAGTACAAGACGAAGCGTCAGCCATTATATCCTAAGAGCCTTTTATATGGCGAATATCCAGACTAAATGGCTGCAAGAACACCTACATCATCAAAGTCTCTTAGCAAGCAATAGTAACTTGTGGCTACCAATGTGCTTGTAGATTTTAAAATATAAATATTTTAAAGCAAGAAACCTAGTGAAAACTCATCCCCATACATACCAACTCATTCCCATACCAACCAACCAACTCTTTTCCGTACCAACCAGCCAACTCTTTCCCATACCAACCAAGCAACTCTTTTCCACACCAACCAACCATCTCTTTTCCATACCAACCAACCATCTCTTTTCCATACCAACCAACCATCTCTTTTCCATACCAACCAACCATCTATTTTCCATACCAACCAACCATCTCTCTTTCATACCAACTAACCATCTCTTTTCCATACCAACCAACCATCTCTTTTCCATACCAACCAACCATTTCTTTTCCATACCAACCAACCATCTCTTTTCCATACCAACCAACCATCTCTTTTCCATACCAACCAACCATCTATTTTCCATACCAACCAACCAACCATCTCTCTTTTTTTAAGATCTCTCGGCAGATCAGTCAATTGATAATGTTCAGCCACTTTCCTTAATTGTTCTTTCGTGAACTTATCAAACAGTGACTCAGATGGAGACGCATAACAATTTATCCAAATCCATTTTATACTATGAATGTTATTGACTAACAAGCGCTCGGATGGATATTGTGACAATTATTTTTCAATGTTGGGAGACCAATAAGATGACATCTATTACGCGACAGTGTATAGCGCAGCTGGCAAACTAAATACAGGTGTGCCAACCCATTCCCCCCCCAGACTAGAGCAGCCCCGCATCTAACTTCAGACCACGGCCCTAGCTCTTTCCTAGCTGGTCTTCAGTGTGCCCTCATGGAATTGAGTTGCAAGCAACCCCAGCGCGTTCAACACACCAAAAATAACAAACACAAAAATAAAAAAAGCAAAACAACAAACAGCGGTAAAGGCCCTATTCCTAGCGAGGGTTCACGTGTGCTCCAGTAGGATCTAACCTACCACCCCCCCACAGTTACCACTACACCTGCACCCAATTCGCCTACCTGCATCGCAAACGTCAGAAACCGCAGGTAGCCTCCCAAATGGCACTCCTCCTCCTCGGCAAATCAACCAAAGCAAACCACTATCAAACCAAATTGACAACGAAACCAGCTACAAATTTAGCGTGGGTCTTCCCATTTTCAGATAATTTGACTGCACAGGCAATTTATTCCCGTCAGTACAATCCAAAAGCCAATTCAACTATATAGCCAAGTCAAAACAAAGCATACTTACAATTAAGTTACCTTACCAAATTTTGGAAAATTGATCTCGGACGAGCCCCCATGTGTCACATGCTGGCTCTAGCATGAAACATGAAATGGGGGAGACCACGCCGTTTTACAATAATAAAGAATTTATTAAAGTAAGAAGATAATTTTACAGAGAATTAAATTGAATAAAGATAAAGAAGTGTGGTGTAAATCAGTTAAATGTAAAGTAACCCAAAAGTGTCATGCAAAGTCAGTCTATGTGTAAACAAACAAGGGACAAAGAAAACCAACACACCGGGAGGAGGGAGCGAC
The DNA here is from genome assembly GCA_900291075.1 of Melanogrammus aeglefinus. Classification (NCBI taxonomy): domain Eukaryota; kingdom Metazoa; phylum Chordata; class Actinopteri; order Gadiformes; family Gadidae; genus Melanogrammus; species Melanogrammus aeglefinus. The sequence goes on along the minus strand of OLKM01004513.1, from coordinate 13,519 downwards.
CCTGACTGTTGTGAATTTAGGCTTTTAACCTGCTGCCAAAAACAGGCACACCTGAACTGCATCACCTATATGTATATTTATATATATATATATATACACACACACACACACACACACACACACACACACACACACACACACACACACACACACACACACACACACACACACACACCTAATAGATTACCTAATATTGCGTTGGAACACGCAAGACTGGTAACCATAGCAACGCCGGTAAACAAACCCCGTGAAGGCCAATCCCTATGAGAGCTCCCCGCGCTATGGCCATCCGGAGGCACACAGAGCTTTTGGCCGTGATATTATATATACAATTATATCATACTATTATATCTAGAACGTTATAAGAAAGACGCTGTCACCGAGAATTGGCCGCTGCCAGACGCTGTCACCGAGTGTGAGAGGAGAGTTGACGGAAAAGATAGCGGTTGACCTAGTTTCAAAGTTTATACCGTTTATACTCGGTAATACCGGTGTATCAATCGGTGTGAAAATGTCCACACCGCGGCAACCCTAGTGCCATTGCATTTATGGCTATGACTGTGTACTAACTTCATTAAAATCAAGGCATTGCAATTTTGGCAAATCGTTATATGTGGGTCTTTCTCAGAAACATTGAAAAACGTCCACACCGCAAACATATTGGCGCTTATCCAGACAAGCGTGGGCTGGCCGCGCTTTTTGTTTGCGTCATCACAAAATTTCTGTTTCGGCCGTGTTGTTTCTGTGATAAAAGTATTTCGGCCCAAAACCGAAAATGCGCTTTTGGGCCATTTTTGGCCGAAAATTTTCGGTGGCTGTGATCTCAGAATCACCCACTACCACCTTGAATCCAGGTGACTTCCTCAATTTTGAATTTAATCCAAAGAGTATTGATTCAGTTTTACCTAAATGGAGGGACAGCTTGTTTTCAGCCAGCCATGTCTGAAAAACTTCTGAAGTTCTGAACTTAGTAAACTCTCCACCACAGCTTTATCATGATAAGAAACTAAGTGGGCTGAATCATCTGCATGAAGCTAGAGGTTGCAGGTACAAGCTGAATCCATGTCATCAATATAAAGCAGAAAAAATAGAGGCCCTATGATACTTCCTTTGGGGACACCACATGACAGTGGGGGCGGGTTTGATATAATCCCATTTACATCCACTACTGGTTCTCTGCCTTCCAAATAGGACTGAACCCACTGAAGTGATGTATTGTTGAAACCCAAGGCCCTGAGTTTAGCTAACAGAATAGTGTGGTTAACTGTGTCAAAATCTTTTTGAAGATCTAACATAACCATACCACAATATTTTCCTTCATCCAATTCTTTTTTGATGTGATCCATCCAATAAAGCAGAGAAATATCAGTAGAGTGTGACTTTCTAAAACCACATTGAAATTCATAAAGGAGATTGTGTGAGGATAAGTAGTTTTCTATCTGCTCATAAAGAACCCTCTCTATTATTTTTGAGAGGCAACATAGTATGGATACAGGGCGATAGTTTCCCTGCTCTAATTTACTTCCTTTTTTGTATAAGGGGGTTACCCTCGCCCTTTTAAATTCAGTTGGAAATGTGCTTTGTTCAATGGAAAAATTGGTTATATGGGTTATGCATGGAGCAATAACTTCTGCAGCATCTTGAATGAACCTTGTTGGAATATTATCCAAACCTGTTAGTTTGTTTGGATTTAGACTGTTAAGCTTTGGAAAAATGTAATCATTGGATGCTTTCATCAGGGAAAATGTGTCTGCCTGTACTCTCTTCTGCTGATAAAACTGTTGTACATGACTGTCACCATAGAGACCTGCTTGGTTGGGCAACTTTTTCCCCAGTGTGTTGGCGATGGTTGTAAAATAATTATTTAAACTGTTTGCCGCCATTAATTTATCAGATATAACTGTGCCTTCTAGATTGAGGTTAAAATATTTAGTCTTGACTGTTTTGCTGTACCCTAAAAGCTTGAAGGTCTTCCATAACTTCCTTGGGTCATTCCTATTTTCTGCTATTTTTTCAATAAAAAATCCTACCTTTGCTTTCCTAATCACTCTGTGTACCTCATTCCTTTGTTTTTTATACTCCATGAACAAATTCTCCTCTTTACTCTTTCGAGATGAATAACAAAGACCATTTCTTTTCTTCATGGCTTTTAAAGTGGCTTCATGGCTTTTTTAAAAAATATTAAAATGTCAGCATTTATCCAGGCTGTTCTGACTATAATTCTGATGTTTTTTTACTGGAGCAAGAGTGTCAACCGCTACCTGAAATAATGATTTAAAGTATACCCAAGCTTATCCATCTCTGCACAATTGAATACTGGAGACCAATCTGTATCCCATAAGAGTGTAAACAAAGCATCCTTGCTGTAGTTTTTCAGATATCTAGCTTTAATTGTATTATGGCAATTTAACTGCACTTTTTTGATTTTGCGTGTACAGAAAATCATAGAATGATCACTGAGGCCATTGTCAATTACTCCACTTTTCAATATTTTGGATTGATGGGTGTCAGCACAAACCCTTGTGAATTGTGTAATCAACTGGTGTAAATGAAATAGGTTGCAGAAAGACCTCAGGGCTTTACATATTGAGGAATCTTCCTTCAAGATGTCTGTATTTAAATCACCAATTATTATCACCTCAGATTTAACAATGTCCACCGATTTTGCACAAGTATCTTCCAGTAGTTCATAAAAGTTACGTTGATCCGGTGGCCGGTAACAGGCTTACCAAAATGGTAACTCATGCCAAAATGGGTTTGGATTTGGGTATTAAGTTGTCAAGCCATACGGCTTCTACGTCAGCATGGTCTAATTCTGGTCTAACATTAAACCCTATGTCTGCTCGAATGTAAACATAGACACCTCCTTCTTTTCTGTTTCTGTCCTTTCTGACAACAGTGTAGTTTTCAATTTCTATCTCAGAATCACTTATGGAGCTATCTAGCCATGTTTCAGAAAAACTCAACACTGCGATCTTACTTTTGCAGAAAGTAGTCTGATTTCATCAAGTTTGTTGAAAAGACTTCTTACGTTGAGGTGAAGAATATGTAGTCCTGTTTTTGCGAAGACCATCTCCATGAATTATCTATCTGTCAAGAAGGAATCATCGACAGCGAGTGATGATCTTGGTCCATTTTTGCTATTGTCCAACAGCACTTTGTCCGCGTTTGGGGTAGATTCACTACGACCATTCACCGCCGGCGCATTGACGCTGGATAGACTGGATAGGCCGACAGGTGGAAACCTATCTGTAATCCCGGTGCCATTCTCAGTGGGAGTTAGCAGGTCATGATGGCGTGTGCCACCATGTCCGGCAGTAGACCCGATCTGACCCCGTCCCCCGCCAGTGCCCCGACAACGAACGAGCTTACGCTTGCCACCCTCGTTGAAGTTCCTGTTGCGATCATGGGCCCAAATGTATGAGGCATCGGTGCGCGTTGAGATGGAAGATTATTGTCACTGTGGTCGCTCCTTGGGAGGAATGATGATTCCGCCATAGCAGTCCACAAAACAACTTTGTTTCCTCGAGTCTTCCCCCGAAGGTCATACATCCATCACCCATGCCAGCCGATGCAGGCAAAAACGAAGTTGGAGACACAGCCGGGGAAAGATGCCCGTCAGCGAAACCACTCAGGTGAGGCCCAGGGTTTGGTTGAATATCCCCGGCCATCAGAAGCGTTGCTATTAAGTATAAGATCATTTTGTAAGGTCGATTTTCGTCTCCTTTCCAAAATAGACTGGTAGTGTAGCTTGTCCTTTGCTTGGAAGACCGGTGTAGATGGCATGCTGGCTCCGTAAATTAAGTGTGTAACTTTGGTTATGTCCATGGTCTGTTTGCTTAATGAAGCAGCGCACGGAAAGTTACATTAACATGAGCACAACATGAGAACATAAATAGAGGAGGCTGCTGCGGTTGCAGCTGAACAAGCCTTGCCTGTTGCAGAGGATGAGGACCCGCTGGTTTGCTCTGGTCGCATATAGACACTAACACATTATCTTGTAGTAGCCTAGGCTACAATTGAATGCATCTTCTTTGTATAATAAGCCAAACTCTGCCTGTTGCTAATGATATTGAAATATTGTTGAAAACTTAAAACAATTCAACAGAATTCTGAAATAGCCAGCCTCATGTTATACGAGCATATGACCACTTTTACATTCTATAGGCCTTAGGTCTACAGAGTGATGCACTAAAGCAAAGCCAGGTGTGGTGCGTAATGGAGATTCCAAAGCGCTCTGCTTTGGTCAGAACCAAGAGATGTTTTTTGCATTCTCGGACCCTACACACACTGGCGGATTATTTTTCGATGTAAATGCGATTAGATGCTCTGCGGTTCCAGAAGGGGTGCGGGGGGCTTGAGGAGAGGTATTTCTGCGTTGTCTCTACAACAGAGACAATAACGCAGCGATATCAACGCGAGCAATTCTAACTGGAGAAACGGTGTAATCCACGAGCTGCCGACCATCATGGGAGAGAAGGTGATGCAGTCGCATTTAACAAAGACGTTGAAAGATGGTGCGATCTACGAGAAAGACACAGAGGATTGTTCCTACGTGCCAAGCGGGGACCGAACCGGCTCGGCAGTACTGAAAAAAGGCCTAGGGAGCGTTCGCGGATTGGTCCGTCCTATGCACCGAAACTTTTTACAATGCAACAAAATATTTAAAGAGCATCAAGCTATTCAAATCTCTATTATGCACAGGTAGTATAACAGTATATTAGTCAGTAATTTGTATTAGGTTAAACAAGGATTTGATAACGTTTTTAATTTAAGGACCACCCACCATTGGTCTGGTCCATTCACAACTGGAATCCTTACACTGTGCCTGGTTTCTACTAGAATCTGGCGAGGCTGAATCTGGCGAGGACGGGGCCATGTGTGTAACCTCTGAACAGTTGGGTATTGGATATATATTTCTGGACCAATAAAGTGAACTGGAAACGCCAGCAAAAGCCCACCGGGAAAAAAGACGTCTGAGCATAGAGTAACTGTTGTTGTTTTTTTACTAACTACAATCGTTTTGAGTCCCGGGGAGCGTGACAATGTAGTTATCTGAAAATAACCGATCTTATTGGCAGAGCATAGGCTATGTTACGTTAGCTTGAAGTCTGTGTAATGCTGTATAGGCTACTCAAGGCATAATTTATCTTGCTTTGCTAATGTTGTTCTCTTTCTTAGGCAATATTGTTTTCCTGTGTTGTCCAGACCATCAGAGCTGATTACCCAACACAAGATGGGCAGTACCACGGCTACAGGAGACAATAGACAATCAAGATGAGCTGTGGCTATTTTGACTCTTGCAAACGCACCCTACTCGTTTTACTTTTGTAAATAGTTCATATTTTTTCATGAATAAAACTTCTGATTCATGGTGGTTGTTGTGATTTCTTTACCATCCCAAATGATGTCACACTAAAGTAGGCCAACTGTATAAGATAAACACTTATTTTAACTGGGGAGAAAAGGTTGCATACAAATACTTGATATGCTGAGCTACTGTAATTAGCTAATGTTTTTATGCTGTACAGTAATATACAAATGATGCGTTTGAAAAAACGAGAGCAGAAGTCTAAACTAGCAAACGTATCACGGGGATATGTTTACAGAGTTTGCTTGCGCGATCACTCGCGCTAGTATAATTGGTCCTTCCCCCTCCAAACGGAAGCAGGCGGGCGGTGCAGCGAACGCAATGCACTGCGGTAGTTGGTTTTCTTACTTGTGAGCCAGAGAGACACTTTCTCCTTTTTCTCATGCTAGGTTGAACCGATTTCATTTTTTTTTGCACATTTATAATGCATAGAATTATTTACTTCATATAACCTTCATATCTCCAATGGTGGAGTATCCCTTTAAATGCAAATGAGCTGCTGCCCATTGCAAACAAATTAGTTATTAGAGTGAACCGCAGCATGGAGGAGAAGTTTTTGTTGCCTTTTGCGGACTCCCGGAGCTTTATGTCTATAAATAATATTAATAATAATGATATATAGATATCGATATAATATCTAATTTTACTGCCAAAAGCTATGTGCGTCTCCGGATGATATTATGAATCATAAAGATTGCGTCTGACATCTCTGGTACTTCCACAACAAGTAAAGATTCATAGTGGGGGTTAAGAGGAATTAACTAAGAAGAATTAGGGGGAAAATAACTTTCTTTTTTTGGAGTTTTGACTCTGAAATCCAGATTGAACCACGGCATGGAGGAGAAAGGGATTGTACTCCCAGAGCTCCGGTGAGGAGTCAGGCAGTCCCATGGCAAACTGACAAGGAACATCTATTTTGAATCTCCCTGCTTCTGAAAAGTGCAAACTTCGCAGCCCATCGCTCGTCCACTTTCGTCAAAGTTCAACAAACCTCCCTTTAGTTTGTATGTGTCGTATCTTGTTATTGTTGGAAATGGATACGTGTTTTAGAGGACTACATGAAAGGCACCTAAAACAGATAATTATATTCATTATTTGTCTTCATACTTAAAAGAAACTTGATGTGTCACACTCTCCGTTACAAATTTATAATGTGGTACTACACCACTGTGACAACCTTTCTTCACCTGTTTCGTCGAAGTAATGCTAATAGGCAACATTACTATGGAGAGAACATTTTGGCTGGGGCTGGTAGTATTTGGCAGTACCAAATATAATGCATTGAGTTGTCATGGTTTCCAAAAAAAAACAACATCATTGCACCGAATGGAAATGCAAAAAATTTGTAATCCTCCTGGATACAAGATAGATAAAAGTGAACGTTTTCAAAACGTTAACTATCCCTAAAGAATGAAATTAAATTGACCCACCAGCTTTTGCAGCTTGAAGAATTTCTTGCTTGTGAAAACGCTCCATTGTTCGATACAAACGGCAGTACATCCATACCTAAAATATAATAAGAGCATAATCATCATAATGCAATGTGATGTGCATGTAATATGTATGTATCTACCTTTGAAGTGACCTACCTGTCTGCCCTGCAACCAGACATACTTCAAATCATCGTAGACCTGTCCCTTTTTATCGATGCAAGTGAAAAATCCTCTACACGAAGAAGAAAGAGATTAAGGGTCAGAATAACCACTCTACACACACTATGTAAACACAATGTTTTTCTAGATAATATGAATTGTGGAGCAATTGTATTTATGGTGCATAAACAATGCCAAAAATATGTCATTTTCTCCATCATTGTAAACAAAATGCTGTATTGTATATCCTCAAACAAAACGAGACATTTTTTAAACTAATCACAAACTAATAATCAGGTTAACAATCTCAAGGGGCTGAGCAGGCAGTGAGCAGAGCATAGCACTGGGATGGCATAACCCTAACCCTAAACGCTGCATTGTAGCCCCAGGTTAGAATTCATGATAGACTTATAGATATAGGCGTAAGTTAAAGTGATGGTTCGGCGTAAAATTCACCTAGGGTCATTTCCACCATGACATCCAGCCAAATACCCTGTTAGAAGCATTTTTAGCGATGGTCAACACTGGTCAAGATCGGGCTATCAGCCGAATGGCTTAGTGCTGCGCGAACGGAACAGTGTGTTTATCTCGTAAATGATTAAATTACCCCACTAATAATGTCTGGAATGTTACCAAACTTCTGCAGTAGTACACATAGGGTCTGTACTCACAAAACGAGGCATTGGAAAGTTTGTAAGTACACCAGGAGTATATATTAAAAAGAACACTTGCCTGATAGCTTCAACTTTCTGCTGCTAAAAGCTGCCGCTGCGTCGACGTCACGTCCGTGTTTCAGGAAAAGTTAGTAAACGTATCAAAGTAAAACTCACAAGTGTAATGAAAAAGCTAGTGAATTCAACACTCCATAGAAATGTATTGACAACTGAAATAATTGAATACTTGATACATTTATAAAAGTCAATACATTTCTATGGAGTGTTGAATTCACTAGCTTTTTCATTACACTTGTGAGTTTTACTTTGACACGTTTACTAACTTTTCCTGAAACACGGACGTGACGTCGACGCAGCGGCAGCTTTTAGCAGCAGAAAGTTGAAGCTATCAGGCAATAATAATAATTAATAATAATAATAATAATAATAATTTTTAATATATACTCCTGGTGTACTTCCAAACTTTCCAATGCCTCGTTTTGTGAGTACAGACCCTATGTGTACTACTGCAGAAGTTTGGTAACATTCCAGACATTATTAGTGGGGTAATTTAATCATTTACGAGATAAACACACTGTTCCGTTCGCGCAGCACTAAGCCATTCGGCTGATAGCCCGGTCTTAGCCCGATCTTGACCAGTGTTGACCCATCGCTAAAAATGCTTCTAACAGGGTATTTGGCTGGATGTCATGGTGGAAATGACCCTAGGTGAATTTAACGCCGAACCATCACTTTAAGTTGCAGGAATTTAGTTACATATCATGAATAGAAACGTATTATTGGCAGAGAATCTTAATGGACCAAAGTGCTGCAATGGGGATCTTTGAAAGAAAAACATCTTTGAACCATGGATGGATGAATCTGAAAAGAACTCGCAATTTGATTGTTTTTGTTTAAGGATTCTGGGAAGGCAGGGGTAAACATTATCTCCATGGCTACGGTAATAGTGCATCAACAATGATGCCTTTAATATTTGTCTCATTATAAGATAGATACAAATCACATAAAAACAAAGGCCCCAACACATTTAAAGGTTGGTCTGGCAGGTTGTGCAGCTGTTGCATCTCTCACTATAAACCAGCCCTCCCTTTTCACATCAATACAGTGTCAACACATCACTATCGTATCAACAACACATGCATACAGTGAAGAAAATAAGTATTTGAACATCTATTTTGCAAGTTCTCCCACTTAGAAATCATGGAGGGGTCTGAAAGTCTGTGCAAACCTGGTGAAGAACTACAGGAAACGTTTGACCTCTGTAATTGCAAACAAAGGCTACTCTACCAAATATTAACGTTGGTGTTCAAATACTTATTTTCAGCTGTATCACACGAATAAATTGTTAAAAAATCATAGATTGTGATTTCTGGATTTTTCTTTTTAGATTATCTCTCACACAGTGGACATGCTAATTTATCAACCCCATCATATTCGGTTGCTAAGCGACGTTAACGACTTTGGCAAACTATTTCTCTGCTGATCAACGCTACGAATGATAAAAGATGCATTGGAAAAAGATATTTTTCGTTTTGGCAAGTAGCTATTGCTAATAATACCAATACTCTTTTAGCCTGAATAGCCTGAAGGTTGGTAGTAACATGGACAGTAGTAGAACGATAACCTGTTGAACCAAATGGATGTGTAGGCTCAGAGCCGGCCCTGGGCATAGGCAGTATAGGCAAATGCTAGGGGCGCCGCCATCCGCGAGGGGCGCCGAAAACGGGGGGAGAAAAAAAAACCTAAAAAAAAAAAATTATATATATAGCTATATTATATAATATAACATAATAATAATATTATATACGGGTGTCTATCTAATATCACGGCCAAAAGCTATGTGCGTCTCGGATGATATTGTGAATAATAAAGACTGTCTGACATCTCTGGTACTTCCACAAGTAAAGACGATAGTGGTGGATATCTCGGCCATGGTTGAGAAGAATTGGGGGGAAGGAACTTTGACTCTCTGAAGTCCATGAACCGCGACATGGAGAAGAAAAGGATTGTACTCCGGGAGCTGAGCTGCCGGACTGCCTCCGAGCTCCCCGCGCCGGAGCTGCCGGCCGCCGTCGAAGCCGTCCGGCCGCAGTCCGGCAGCTCGGGCGGTGTACTCCGGGAGCTGAACTGGCGCCGAAGCTAGGTGGCAGCTCCAGCAGTCCGGCAGCTCAGCTACGGGAGTACAATCCCTTTCTACTTCATGTGTCTCCTCCTCCCGACTTCCCTTCTGCAGCAGCTCCGGCGGGGTGAGCTCGGCGCCAGAGAAAGGGATTGTACTCCCGGAGCTTAGCTGCAGGGCTAGCACCAAGTCCTCCCTGCCGGAGCTTCTCGTCCGCTGGTCCACACAATCTTAGCGATGCTCTGATTGGAGGGGAGTGGGGAAGTGGGAGGTAATATTCAAATTTGCCCCCTTCCTACGTAGGATGCGGCGCCGAAACTGACTCCCTCGTTTGGTAGCTAGAAGCGGGCTGCTTCCAGAAATGCGTATCTCACTCAAAAAATCATGTACGGACTTATTTCAAAGTTTGTATGCGTTTGGGAGCACCATCTACCCACAACAACACCCCAAATCCCAGGAAAAAGTGCTGTTTTCATAATATGTCCCCCTTTAAATAATGGAGAAGCCTTTTTTCTGGGTGCCTGCCTGGCTCGTTGCTCTGTACCTGCCCTCTGTGAGGGGGGCGGGGTCAAGAGGCCAGCTGCCTGATTCTGACCGGACCGTGACCCCGAGACGAAGAAAATGATTAATGACACTGTATCGGAATTATGTCCAAATGACTGAAGCCATCCAGCGCCCAAGGAAGGAAAAGAAGGAAATGTGATTAAGTGCATGATATTAATAGTTTAATGCATCGTAATTACCATTGTTGGAGCAGAGTGTTAGCTTGCTAGCTTACTTTGGACGATAGCAACATTGTTTAATAATCAATAAATTGCTGAGTCGACGTGTGTTAATGTTACTCAACCTTAAATTCATCAGGGACGTTTGGAAACTTAACGTTCGGCCTGTTCAGGTGTTATTTTACAGGTGTCTTTCCTGCTTGTATGTCAATTAAAAATGCTTTTAGTTGTCCATCCCCTTTGTATTAGGGTGGTTGTAAGCATTTGGTTTTATGTGTCACAGTTTATGTTTGTTAAAGTTTACATCTGTGTTAAAGTGCAGTTAAAGTGGATTACTGTTAATATTTCATACCTTAGCTTTACTCAGAAAAAAATAAAAAAAATAAAAAAAATAAAAAAATCTTGAATACACACATTCAGTTTCTATGTGATTGTATGAAAGTTGATTGTGAAATTGACAATGCGCGATGCAAGGGGGCGCCAGCTAAAATCTTGCCTAGGGCACCAAATTACTCAGGGCCGGCACTGTGTAGGCTACACCAAGGGATGCATCTGCAGACCACTGCCGCATAAATAAAGGTAAGACGCAATATTTATTGTTTAAGATTTGCTGGCGCTTTGGTGAGGTCTTTTGTGTTTTTTGCACTAAAGTGGTCGGCTGTTTTAACTTGCAATTGATAGTCGGTGGAGTCAGTCTCTTGTTGACACAAAGTGACTTTTGGTCATTCTTGCTTTGCTTGAATTCTGGAATAATTGTGGGGGTGAGTACATGAGTTTTGGTCAGAATGCCTGTGGAGGTTAGATTGGATGGAATGCGTGTTGTGAATTGAGCAGCCAGCTCATGATGTGATACAGCGTTCAGCTGTGCAACAAATATTTTTTTCAATCTTGACGAATTTTGTAATGCTATGTGTAGCCACACGTTTGCCCCTTCTGAAATTGAACACGCAGTTAATTTCCTTTCCTAGCTCCTCTTGTTTATGTTGGTAGCTTAGCTATGTCATGTCACTGTTGTCAACATGGGATACATGGAGCAGAACATAGTGGGTCATAAGTCCGATGCTTTTTGGAAACGTTTTCTTCATAAAACGTGCCAGACAGATTTGTATACATTTATGCCTTAGTTATTAGCTACATGGGTATGCCGTCTTTCAGAACCTTCCATTACTGGCACTAAAGAGAGAGAAAAAAAAGAGTGCATCCTCATTGTAGGCCTACCCAGCACTTCTGAAAATGCACTTTCCGAATGTGTCTCTGTCCCGAGCACATTTCAAACCAAACTGACACCCATGAGCAATCGCTCCATTAATTAAGTATTCATTGTTTTGTGTATTTATGCTTATTATTCTTTTTCTATTGACCCAACTTGTGAATATCTTGTGTGGAGTTTTGTGGATCGGCATCAGCAGCAGCACTTGCCTCAACTACGAGTGTGTTGTAGGCAAAAAAAAGGGCGGCTCCTTTAAATGAAAAAGCAAGATCGCAAGAGCGATGTGAGCGATATGAACTGTAGGCCAAATATTTTTGACAGCGTTGCGTTTTCAGCTATTCGGCGATTTTTTATCTGACAGCTTTTGGCGTGAACGTAGTCTGAGAGTGTGTAAAATGTGAAGCATCTGAAAGTATCCTAAGTGTTGTTACGATACGATCGTGTCAGAGACTCCATAAGATCAGTTTAATTTAATATCCAGGTTCTCTTAACTATATGTTGAGTTTTGAAGCTGGCGACCGTTGAACATGTTGAATTAGTTTGCGTTCGTCACACGCTCGTAGGCATACAATTTGGCATTTTTTATTGAAACTGAAATCAAAACTCAATACATTGGCTTACCCATATTTCGTGTCATGAGAATAAGTCAGCCAGAAGCTCACTACACGGTCGAGTTCTGTGCGAATTTTCTCTCGGTATTGTTGCAACAGGACGACTGACATCTAAAAAAAAAAATCATCATAAAGAGTCAAGATGCGTTGTAACACATCTGTTGTAGGTATGTAAATACTTAATATTTTACAATTGCACCCATCATTAACGTGTAACGCGTCTTACCTTGAAAACCAAGGAATTGTTGTGATTGGAAGAGTTGGGGAAGTCACGAGCTTCGCTCACGTGAATATCACGAGCTGCTGAGAAAGCATCTGATTGAAATTACTCCACCGTAAAGTGTGACCCCAGGGGGCGCTGTTGCTGAGGCTGAAATGAGGTCAACGTAAAGTGTAGGGGGCGATGTTATACGCGTATACAGGCAGAGCGATGGCGATATTGTTGCGTTTTATTAATCTTATCCATGTTTCTGCATTTGAACGACTTCAAAACCGTCTACGCCTTAAACTCGTTCATGTTGCATAACCACAAATGCATTGAAATAAATTTCTTGATTCCATACACCTTTGACTTTTTTTACTGTCAATGTATACAGGCAAGATAGTAGCACGTCATGATTATATGAATTACAGTTAATAAATATTTAATAGGAGCAACATAGGATAGAGCTCTAACTGATCTAACAAAAAAGGAAGAAATGTCCATATATAAGTAGCCTAGTATCTATTTTTTGTATTAAATATTGGAAAATAAACATTTGACATTTACATTTTCCTTGACGTTTTCAAATTAAAGCATGCATTCGCATATAATGTTTTAATGTATAATAACCCAATCACGACAATATTCAGTCAAACAAACGGTCAGAACCAGGATTGATTTAAAGTTTCAAGTTTCCTCATTCATTCATCACTACATCTTCACAAGAGATGCATCTTCCTGGAGTGGATCGTACAGTGCACCCTCTAGTTATGTAGGCCTATACGTCAAAAAAATAACAAATGCAAATGTGTATTATGGATACAACCCAGTCTCCCACCAGAATGTAACTACGTTGGTCCACAGCGGGAAAAGTAATTTGACAATAACGTGTCTACACTGAGTTGACGCTGAACTCTAGGTTGATTGATCCTGTACCGACTAACCTAGAGTTTTTGGTTCCACAGCCGCAATTATGCATTAGTTCAATCAACTCGGGGTTGGTTAACGCAGGGTTGTG